>PVKE010015305.1:0-33666 GCA_004027555.1 Craseonycteris thonglongyai
AAGCAGATGACATATGAAGCCACAGTGATACTATGATGAAGGCATATAATTGTTTGCCAGGGCTGGATTCTAGACTGTCTGTCTTTGAGTCCGAGCTACTACATGACTTTCTGGTCGGTGATGCCCAACCCACTATGTCGTATGTCCCCTACACTATTTATTTTTCTATTCAAAAACATGGAAGAAATTCAGCTATCCTTTATTCAAATAATACATTAAAATACACATCACAACTTTGGAAGAGATAATTTTGGTGCTAGCTCTTAATAATCATGATGTTTTCCTTCTGAGAAGAATTGATATGATTAATTTTAAGTTTGGGGTGATAATTATTCACATAAATATAATTTAAATTTAGAGAGCTAAATGTCATAGATTACAAGCTTATGCATGAGATTTCTTGTTAATACTGAATCAGTATTCCTTTTCTTATCTAAATCAGCACATCATCATGCAGTTATAGATACTCATTTATTCAAGAATATTACTGAATATTCCTTATGTACTAGGAGAATTTCTAGGACTATGCAGCTCAATCGAACAGTAAATCTTTAAATATATAGACAGAGATAAAGAACTTACTGAGAATTTAGGAGAAAAGATAAAAACATCAGTGCATTGCAGTTCGTATATCACTTGCCATAAAAATTACACAAATATGTATGAGTTTAGTTTCAGTGACATTTCTCAATGACAACAAAACTCATGTGATAGGAAATTGCCCAAGTTTAAAGTTGCATCTCATTGTCCTCCAGTGAGTGATACTTTCACTTCTTATAAGACAAAGTGGTTGAAAGAAATGCTCCTCATTTGTGTTACTTATAATGAATACCTTTCAAAATGTGAAAAAATGAGTATTTTTATCACCTATTAGCTGCAAAGTATATCAGTCTCTGACATAAAATAATTTCTATTTCTATGACTTTTCTCACAGCATTTTTTCCTATTATGGCTCATTTCACCAAGAGGCTGAACTAAACAGTGGACCACCCCTTCCCCCCAAAATAATAATAATACAATGCGCAACCAAAGAATTTGTGGCAATAACTCTGCTGTTTACAAATAAATTAAAAATATTTGGAAAAAAAAATCTTCTTCACTCATGTTTTTCATCAAGGGCCACAACTACCAAAAACCAAGGCAGTACGGAGTGCAGGAAGTGCTCCTGAATGGGGACAAAATAACTTTGGACCCAGTTATATCTCCAAGACACTTTCACTTGAATAATTTACTTTTCTCCTAAATTAATCAGAGCAAAGTCAATATTTCTTCTTTTTTTCTCTGGAGCATACTAGTTCCTGGAGTTTTCACAAACATTTTCTGAAAACAATAAGCAGCACAGGAGAACACACTGAGAAAATACTGTGTAAGACTACACAACAAAGCCGTGATTTGATGCTGTTAACACACAAAGAAAATCTTTCAATGAGACTTTTCACACTCATTAACTCATTTTATAAGGAGTCATAAAAAAATAGTAAAACAATCATCCAAATGAATAAAAAATTGCATGTTGTAACAACTAGGAAGGAAAAGTTCCTGCGGCCATAAATGTTCATAACTGGGGGTTATGCCTATTGTGGGGTGTTCAGAAAGGACACCCCTCTGAACAGAATATTAGATGGGGGAGTGGAAGGACAAGGTTACTTGTTTTTTACCCTCTCACCAGAGATTGGACTATTTATTGTATCAGTTTCTTTTAAAAGTCACATGACTGGTAGGAGTATGATGAAAATGCTTCACATTTTTGCCTGGAGAAAAATACTGTCTACTGGGCTTTTCTGGGTCTGTTGAATGAAACAAAAATGAACAGGAAATTGTACTTCAATTTATACTAACATTTCCACGATGTAATTTACATCCCCACAGTCATGCTCATGGTTCCACATCTTCATTGATTCTTGATACTATCTAATTTAATTTTTTTCCAATCTGATACACATAAAATGCTATTTCCTATAGTTGAATCTCCCTAACTACTTATGCGTTTGAGAATTTTTCATATGCTCATTGCCATCTTATATTCTCTCCTTTAAATTTCTTATTCATTTTTATCTCATTCAACAGCCCCAGGAAACTCGGTAGATAGTATTTTTCTCCAGGTTAAGTTTAAAGCATTTTCTTCACATCCCTGCAAGTCATATGACTTTTAAAAGAAATTGATGCAATGATCAGTCCAATCTCTTTGGAAGTTTTATGGATATAGCTTTACTCATGATGAAACTTTATTGAATTGACATTATTCCAAAAAGTTCTTGCAAATACTCTTGCAAGGAAAATATCCTCACTGAAAGCCACCTAAGAGTTTCGACATTCAGGTTAGAGAATTTATTTAATCAAAAGAAAGTCATTAAAGACTATTTGCGTAGAAGAACCTTAGCCATTCCATCAGGCACCCGTTTGCTCCTAGTTGGAGAATACCTATGTTGCACCTTCAGTTTTCACAAGAGCGTATCAATTCTACCTTACTTAAACTAATTTTTAAAAATCTGTTGCATACCTATCAAGTATCATAGAATATCATTATAGGTGTCTATAAGGGAATATGAGATAGAACTACTGCCATTCTGTGTCTTGTAAAAGCTTGGTTGAAACAGAAATTAATGTGATATGCAAGATTAATAAAGACATGAACTTTGTTGAATTTTAGATCATGGAAACCACGTAGAAAAATATTTTTCATAAGTGTTGTATGCCACCTTTCAATGTTGTGACATACAATGACAACTATGTCTTCCCGTTTGCTCCAAATCAATTTTTTTTTAACTTACGGATGAAACTAACCACATTTTTCAATAGTTATTCAATACTACTTAGAGTTTATACTTATGAGCACACTGGATTAAGAGGTAATTACCATTATCTGGTATAACATTAATTTCTAGAACCTTTGCCCTATGTTGAAACAGAGTAAGAACAACAAGAGAAGAAATAGACCTCCCAGCCTTTCGCTGATCTCTTGCACAAAGTATACCTACGAGGGCTGTCCGGAAAAAATCCAACCATAAACGCTTCTATTTTTCCTATTACATGGCTGGATACTTTATGGACTGCCCTCTTAAAATCAAACAACATTCTAGCTAGCCAAATATAAGCAAATTATAAATATAACTGAAGCTATAAACAAAATAAAGTTATCACTAAAATATGATTGTTCTGTATCTGCCTTCTGAGCACCAGCTCAAATCAAAAGTTCATGAAATTAATACCAAACTGACTTCAATCTCATTACTGCTTCTCCAGTTTAATACAAGGTACCAGTTTTCCCTCGTACATTCAAGCCCCCAAAACAATCTAAGAGTCTCATATTCAAACCAAAAAACACATTTGTTCAAAACAAGAATATAAAGAATTAAGAATGTCTGTAGAAAGAAGTAAAAGAGCCTCATATTTCATAATATTGCTCAGCCCCTTTAGTTTAAAAAGTGTCAACTAAAAAGTGTTAACTAATCTTTTTAGTTAAAAAGATTAGTTAACCGAATCATTTTTCCCATGCCAAGCTACTCTATTTAGCAACCCATTACTAACCTCAGATTTTCTTTTTTTTTTTAACCCAGTAGAGGGCAGTGCTACATATGGAAACCAATATATTACCATGTTCTTCCAAAGTGTGTGAATGAAGGACCCCATTAACTCGTGTGCCTGGAATCATTTATTCGTAATTTTCCTCTTGAAACACAGAAGCAAATCGGAAGGAATTAAGTGGCAATAGAGGTATGAGGAATTATAATGAGCACATAGTTAAGCAACAACTACAGACTTTGGCAGGGTTGATTACACTAATCTGTGGTTTAATAGCAGTTCTACAGGTGTTTTCAAATAATGGGTTAAATAGATAAGTACATAAGAGTCATAAATTACATAGTTTTTTAAAATTAATATTCAATAGTACTGGAAACTTTTTAAATTCTCTTTTTTTTCTTCCTGCTTACTAAAATTTAGATGGGCGAAGTCCTTGAAGACTGGTGTTGTGAATGACATCATAATTTGGTGCAACATAAATTCTAGCTACTGAAGTTTTTACTCCATCTGGATCTCCACAGCAAGTGATTCATTCTCTGAAATAAAAAAATCCACATTCGTGATTTAGTTTTGATTCACTATATAACTTATGATGATATCAACATCCTAGCACCCAAAATTGAAGTAATATTTCCTAATAAACCTTCTCACAGATCCTGAAATAATAACAAAATATTGTTTTCAGCATTTCAGTACCTCACTTGAAAAAACTAGGAGTTGCAATATGTGTGTTGGATCCTTGGGGGAAAAACAAAATATATTCTTTTCTACTCTATACAATAGTTTTATTTGTTTTTGCTCTATAGACATATCAGATCAGCTCCTAAAAATGAGTGTGCTGGTTCATCAATTATACAACATGTCATCTTGAGTAGAGTGTTTACCTTCAAACATTTCTACCATATTTCTTTATTGGAAACATTTGTTTAAAACATTTTATTTTTGTTTGTAAACATAATTATAATTTATTATTGAAAATTATTTTCTTCTAGATGTTTAGTCTTCAGACTACCCTCTTTTCAGACTTTAGATTTAGGAAGAAAAAATTTTATTTACTTTATTTTGTAAAGTACTTAAAAACAAATATTTGATGATGATGATGATAACGATGAAGCACCCTCTTTTCAGACTTTAGATTTAGGAAGAAAAAATTTTATTTACTTTATTTTGTAAAGTACTTAAAAACAAATATTTGATGATGATGATGATAACGATGAAGCTGCGATGGAATACCTCTTCTAGCCCGTTATTTAAATCTTGACCAAGAGGAATGTTTGGAAAAAGATTTAAATAAACGTGAGTATGAGTTAAACACTTCGAACCAGTTTAGGGAGCAACACTTAAATCAACACTGCCATATGCTGACTCTCCTACTAAAGTACTGTGCAGGGAGTAGAAGAAATTGGTAATTTGACAGAAAATTACTGTTCACAATAGTTACTTGAAAAATACTGTCTACAGAACTCTCCAGAAACCAATATAATTTATTTTATATTTAATCATTTGAACATAAATTATTCTGCTATCATAAAAATGCTTTGTTATAACTATTAAATGAGGAGAGAAGTGAACGTGAATGAGGGACAACTATTTCACGGCACAGTGTGATGCTCTGAGTTTAGTTCTAAGCTCTGTCCCTTAGCTGGGTTAACCTCAGTTCTTATGTAAGTTCTTCGGTGGCAACATTATTTTCCTTGGAACATTGATGCTAGTGTTACATTCAAATGTATGGAGAGCGCCTATCTTAATGATCAAGCTGTTAGTTATCTTGAAAATGCTGAGAAATTTCACTAGTTATGCAAATCACTTTTTATTTGATATTTGGGCAAATTATTAACTCTTTTAATATCTTCTTCATCCCTCAAATTGGGATCATAACATCCACATATAATACCACACTCTTTTTTTTTTTTAAGTCTTTTTTATACTGTTTGAGAGAAGGTGAGCAAGTGATCAAGAGAGAGAGAGAAAGGGGGAAGGCCCTGAGCAGTGTCCATGGTTGTACTTCATTAGTTGTGACATGGTTTCACTCCACATGGGTGGATGTGGGGCTGCACAGGGTGATAACCAGACCTGGAGCCTGCCTCCTGGGGGGCAAGACCCTTCACTGCCATTTTGGTGGTTACCAGTTGTGCCTGCAGTTCAGCATATGGGTTTGCATGAGCCAGGGCCAGGATTCAATCCCTGTACCTTGTGGTTGCAAGATAGTGCTCAACCTGCTGAGCCATCCCAGCATCCCCAATAATAACATACTCTTATAATGAAGTATTCGTAACTTGAAATGAAATAATATAAAAACACTTTGAAAGTGATAAATACTGTAAAAATATTAGGATGTGTAATTAATTGGGACTATATACAGAAATTAAACTGGCATAAAGAAACCCTTTGCATATTCCATTATCTGGGGAAATTGTTTAGAAAGATTATTTTGAATTAAAAGGTTACATTGGACTGTATAGAGTAGGTCATTATTTGCAACACTATTATCATTTTGTGTATGTGTGAAAATCATATTTACATGTGTGAGAATTTTGCCTGAATACTCATGTATTAACTTAGTGTGTAAAACTAACAGTAGTGTCTACGTGTTTAAAATACAAGACTCCCCAGACACATTTACTCTTTAAGGTAAATACTATTTAATAAATAGGTGAGATGTAAATTTTCACTCAAGGAAAACTTTGATACTGCCATTTTACTGATAAGAAAACTCTGGTTCATATTACAAAGATTTCTATTTGAATTTACTGTGTATATCTGCTACATAGGAGTTCCTTTAAAAAAACTACAGAAACAGATGACTTAAACATGGTCTTGAAGAAAGGAATGCAAATATGGAAAATACAAACTTAAGTCCCTATGGAGAGTCATTTACTGCCAAGGTCATTAAGACCTACATTCTTGCTGAAGACCACTGTAGACAAAAGGTGTAGAAGAGCATTTAAGCTCCTTTCAGTACCCCTTCCTTCAGCCAACTAAGGTGTCCCTGTGTCCTCTCAATGCCTGTGCAGACCTGTCTTCCTCAGAGGACAGCAAAAGGTCATTTTTATGCTTAAACAAACATTATTAATAGTTGTGAGGCTATTGAGCAACACCTATTTTATTTGTCCATTGGTTTATTTATCTATTTATTTAATCTAGGATCTCCCAACCTCCTGAACACACACACACTGATCCCAGTAACATTTTCATAGATGATGGATGGATGGATGGATGGATGGATCTGAAACTTGAATTGCCAAGCCAACACCTTTATCTCATAAGTGGTAATGACCTATCCATCCCTCTAATGGCTTATATTCATAAGAACAAATGGGGGTGTGGGAAAGACATACAGTCCAATGATAACTTCAGAGACTTGATATTTGAATTGTTCTTTCAATAAACACATGGACAAACATCATATCCCATATTAAGTCCAGCTGCCTAATAAATCACTCAGAGCATCATAATTTAACACACACATCTTGCAGCTTTCCCTCTTCCACACCTGCAAATTCTCTTTTGTCAGTTCCTAAAACACACCACACTACTTCCTACCACTGGCTCTTTTCACATTCTGCTTGCTCAACCTGGAATGGAATTCTCCTGCATGCGGAGGCTGCTTTCGGATGGACTGTCCTCAAACTGAGACCCTTTCTTGTCTGTAAACATGTATCATATGACTGTTATGTCTACCAATATGTCTTTCCCACCAAAAAGGGAAACACTAGAAATGTCTTTTTCCCCCATGATAATCAGGGCTGGTGTCTATTTTATCACTATTGTGCCTAGAGACCCTTGCCCACTGCCACCCTCATAGTATATGCCTGGTAAATATTGCTAGGTAAATGAAGTTGGAAGGTATAAGCAATTTAAATGAGAAGCAGGCATTCCATTTTGCAAGACTTTGGATTATTGTGTCTTATTTTAAAAGGCAAAAGATATTATGAAACTGCTTTATGGTCAGAAGTAAAAAAGGAGGTAAATAAGCTTAGAAATAATGAGGTACTTCAAAGCTGTGTAAACAGCACCAAGTGCCACAAAGAATAGAGGAGTTTGGCAACTGAGTGGAAATAATCATGTGGGAAAAATAAAGGTACGCTCTCTGGAGAATTTTACAAACAGAAAGTACATTGAAAGTTGCTCCTTGAAAAGTGATTTGGGACAGTCAATTGGTTCATACATATTAGAAGAGGAGGGAGCAAAGGGTGATCACAAATGAAAGACAAGGATGGAATGTTTGCTAAGGGATCCTTACTACTCAGGAAAATTGGACATTTCCTCATGTAGCTAATTAGGTGCTTGTTTAGCTATTTCAGTGAATGTTTAACTAATTGAAAATAATATCATAATCACATCTGAATAAGACAATTCAAAAATATCATAGAATGTAATCCGTGGGAAGTCAACTAGTGCAACTCCTACTTGTTACAATATGGAAACTCAGAGAAGCCAATGTTTCGCTTGGGTAACCAAGCACTCTAAGGACAGAGTGGCATAGGGATGTAGAGTACGGCATAGGGAATAAAGTCAATAATGTGGTAATAACTATGTAATTCTTAAATTATACAGAGGTCTAGCCACTGTGCTATATGCCTGAAAGTAATATAAAGTAATATTGAATGTCAAATGTTATTGTAAAATTTAAAAAAGGCGGGGGGTGGGGGGGGAGGAATAAAAGGTCCAAAATTCCAGATATAAAACAAATAAGCCATGGGAATGTAATATACAGCATAGGGAATATATGCTGTCAATAACATTGTGGTAGCATAGGACAGTGTCAGGTGATTGCTGGCCTTACCATGGTGATCACTTCTTTAGGGATATAAATGTTGAATAACTATGGTGTGTACCTGAAACTAATATAATATTATATGTTGGTTATATTTTAATAAAAATCTTTAAAAATTAAATATAATTAAAGTGTGAAGAAAATAAAATATTCTTCTGTAGTCAAACCCAGGGCTAAGATGACGGATCAGTATTTATTTTATTTTTTTTCCTAAGGTTCCACAATGGCTGTCCACAGCATCGTTACTGTTCCATCTTTATTCAAGACTGCGATATTTTGTTCATCTTAGATTCTCATGCATTAATTTCAATTTTTAAATATGGCATTAAAATATTGTCTATCTTGAAAAAATAATTTCTCATGGATTTTGCACCACATTTTAGAGGTAAGCAAAGTAAAATGCCCTTGTTCTGCCAAAATTTCTTCTACTAATTAAAGAATAATTAGTTAAAACCATGCAATTCTATTTAATTTTGATGATATGCCTTTATTCTTCAGAAGCAGGAAGAGTGTTTCCATAGTTATTCTTACATTTTTCATTTGGTAGGTATCCAACCAAGCACAGTTCTTTGCAAGTTATGTATCATATAAGCTAAAAATAATGCCTGGGTATTTGTTTCAGACTAGAAGGAATCCTAGGCTAATGTGATAAATGGCACTATCCCAGCTACACCTATAAAAACTCCATTTTGATTATAAAGTCAGCTCCAAGACCAGATAGAGTCCAAAATGTCTATCTTAATGCACTTTAAGTGTGTGACATTCAGAATTTCAGGAGTGGGAATACATTTGTTTCTGTATGCTTTAATCCGTAGGTATAATAATGAATTCTGACTCATCCCTTTCACTTTATATATTTGAGCAGCAATAGAATAACCAACAACCAGGTGCAAATATTAAAATAGGAACCATGGCATAAATATATATATACGTAGGACTCAGGCCTGCTGGCCAAGTTGTGTTAAAATACAATAGGGAAGGACACCATGGTACACACTTTTTCCTCTTTTAAAAGTTTATTTATACCCTCTTGAAACCCACATAGATATTGTTGCTATGCCAAGTAAGAGTAGAAAAGCATTATTACTTAGAGAGCTAAGGATTCCAGAATGTTAAAATTACATTGTAAGTGGTCAGAATTTTCTTCAATATAGTTTTCGGGTTTTTTTTAGTACAACCATGTCTTCAATGAGAACCATAATATATAATTTTTAAATGGTGAGGATAAGATTCTAAATAACATCAAAAAGAGCAATAAAATGTTCCCTATGGGGATGCTGGGCTAGCTCAGCAGGGTGAGCACTTGCCTGACAACCAGAGGTCTGGGGATCACATTCCAGCCCCAGCCCATGCAAACCCATATGCTGAACTGTGGCTCAGCTGGTAACCACCTGGATAGCACATGACACGCGGGAGGCCCCCAATTCTGTTCCAGCCCCACGCAGCCCCACATCCACCTGTGTGGAACAAAACCATGTCACAGCTAATGATGTGCAACCATGGAGACTGCTCTGGGCTGTCCCCGCTTCTCTCTGTCTCTCTCTCTCTCTCTCTCTCTCTCTCTGTCTCTCTCTCTCTCTCCCTCCCTCTCCTTCTTTCAAACAATATAATAAATATTAAAAAAAAAAATGTTCCCAAATTCCATTTGCTGATCAATCATTTTAAACATTGTTTCTGTTCCCCCAATCAACATATTTTCCACAATTTTAAGTAAATCTTTCTAGCCAGCCCAGAAGTGTTTTGTTATTTAGAAGAAGAATAAGCATCGTACATCATGACACCCTGAAATATGCCATCCTGTGAGTCAAAATGGTGGCCAAGAGATGGTGACTTACTTTGACCAATTGCACATAGAGTAATAGTGGGAAGTAGTGGGCATGCGCTGCGTGATCACTGGCAGCGATGGAGAACTCTACAACCATTTGCTGACTTTGACAGAGGCTTGGTCCAAAAAGGAGAATATTTTACTTTCAGTTAGAGACAGATTGGCAGGAACTCAAGTCCGAACTAGCAGCCCCATGGATATTCACTCATTTTAATTGAATGAATTGAATGTCCAGTCTAGATACAATTTTTCAAACCCAATTAATAAGGTACTTAAGGTGTTGGCAAATGTCTCTGCAAGGCTTCTAGCTAATTATAATTTTAAGAGTTTGAAATAAGGGTGAGATGCTAGAAATTATAAAGGAGTCAAGGTTAGTAATTCTAGCTGAAGGAGAGGGGAGGATGTGGGATGCAGTAGAAATCTCAACTTAATTATATACCGTGCACAGGACATTTAAATAAACATGTCAGTTTTTGGGTTTTTTTTAATATATTTATTTATTTGTTTTATTTTTTATTTTTTTTGACAGAGAGAAAGAGATACAGAGACAGAGACAGAGAGAGAACTGAACTGGGGGAGCTCCCAGTCCAGCACATGGTTCCGCATGGGCCGGGGCCGGGATTCGATCCTCGGTCCCCAGCGCTGCAAAGTGAGCGCTCAGCCCACTGAGCCACCCCGGCTTCCCCAAACATGTCAGTTTTAAGACACCTGGATGGGATCAGGGTGCTAGAGACAAACACTGCCCAAGAAAGAAAAAGAGACATCAGATTTATTTTATTTCTCACTGTGACTGGAGCCAAAATTAATATCTTGTGCTGGGACCACCATTTATCTTTCCAAATATTATCCAGTTAAGGATACTCATATTTTTCCTTCTTTTGGCAAATTTTTAATATTTTCTCACCTAACCTGGCCACTACTTCTCTTTAATCACTCTCTGGGCTAAATGTTCCTGAAAGATTGACTTCATGCGCTGTGATACACATTTTTAAAACTTGTATCACAGTACATGTTATGCCACCCACAATAAATGCATTCACATGGACCTTTGACCTTAGGGACGTTCTTGTGTGCAGAGCAGTGTTGGGTTCACTAGTCGGCCTGAAGGAAGAGAAGGTTCTCTGGGTTCTAACGGCGGACTAAGAATAAGAATAAGACGGGCTGAGCAGAAGCTGTGGGAAGGAGGAAGAGCAGAGCCTGTGGCTGAGTTTAGAAGACTCAGAGCTAAGACCAATGGGGTGAAGTATTGATCCAGGACCAGAGAGAAGCCTGGAAGACAGAGAGTCAAAGTAGGATGAGGGGGCAATACCCTGTGTGGGTCCAGTTCAGTGGGCAACAAGAAGCTGTGAAGGTCAGGACAGGTCCTGTGGCCGAGGCTGGTGGCAGGTGAGGATGCTGTGCCCAATTACTCAGAGTAGATTTGTGGGACTCAAGTGGAGAGTGGAGTGGGATACAGGTTGTGAATAACTGCGGGTACAACATAGTCATTTTATGTTGCCCTGCCTCCAGGCTTCAGGGGTAGAGATAGCGATTGAAGAGAACCTCAGTGGACAGACAGAAACTGAGGCCAACAGTGAAAATGTTAATTCTTAATATTTATGATGTGATGTGATGTGATGTGACGTTATATATGAAGACTGTCCGGAAAAACTCCAGCCATAAATGCCTCTATTTTTCATATTACATGGCTGGATACTTTCCAGAGAGCCTTCATACATTACCATATGTTGTGATGATAATCTTATTTTTTTTTCATATATTCTACATGTGGAGTTATAGAGCTATAGAGAGAAAACTTGCTATGTACATAGTAATATGCTGTAGCACATGCTGATCACTTTAAAATAAAAGCCTACATTTGCAAAGTGTGTGTCTGAGACTGAATCCCATTATAATCCATTTGAGAATCAGCGCAGGGCTGCATATAATGAGAGCTGTCCTCCCACTGCGCTGGCCTAACCAGACCAGGGGGCCATACAGAGCGGAGGCCGGGGGTCTCCAAGACTTGGGCGGACAGAGGCAAGCCCACCCCTGGAGCGGTCTGCAAACTGGGCCAGGAATCCTGTCTGATTTTTCTCCTCACCAGTCAGCTCATCTCAGCTTCATTTATTTAATCCTCTTCATCAGGGCTTACTTTTTTTTCCCCCTACCATATGGAATAGAGAAACAAATGTTCTCTCCATTGCCAGACTTAGAGATGCCGACGAACTAAATGCCTGAGGAAAATTCTCTGTTCAGCTGAGCTCAGCCCAGTCAGCTCTGCGTAGGGTGAGGTTCAGCACATAAAACGGCTGCATGTGACCTCTGCTATGCTGGAAGGGGAGAGAATTTCATAAAAACTGGAGAGGTCAGGTTTTTAAAATGATACTGTTTTTTGTATAGATCCCACCTTTTGCTTAAAAGCATGGTATGTCTGTGCTCAGAAGTCACATATATAAAGAAAGAGGTCTAATGCTGCTCAGAAACTTCTGGTAACTGGGGGTTGGGGCAGTCAAAGGCCACACTAAAAGGGATATAGTTGCAATGTTGCAGCATCACTAAAACTACGGATGTGTCTGTCTGGAGAGATTGCTTTTTCTCTTTATTTCCCTGCAGGCAGGCCCCTGATCATTGATGTTTGTGGCAGGACTGGGGCTGGCTGACCCACAGGCTGCACTTCTTTATTCCCATTACCCCTCCAGGTCCTTGTCACGTTCCTGCTTCTTGAGCCTGGCACTAGCCAGTCCTGAGCATCTGAGGTCCTAGAGGGGTGAGCGCTGGTGTGGACACCTGCCCCGCTCCTGCCCAGCATTGTAAGTGACCGCTCATCTCCTCCCACCCCATAAAGTGTCGTATTGCTCTTCTGTTCCTGTCCCGCTCCCATCTACTCTGCTGTCATCGTGACAGCATATCCTGGTTACATCTTGACTGTCATTTTGACAGTGTTTCAGGTGGGGCTTGAGGGCCCCCGAGATCAATCTCATGTTGGGAGATTCATTAAAAGAACTCCAAGGACTGTTGTGCTTCATGCTCATGGCTCTAGTTCATTACCATGAAAAGAAAACACAATGACATCGGCAAAGAAGAAAGAAATGTTGCAGCAAGTCATTGAGAAGATATGGCCGCCTGTTGACTGGCGAGGTGCACCCAGGAAATGGGAAGCTCCCCACCTCCTTCCCGTCCTTGCAATGTGTCCTCTGTCCATGGCTCCCACAGTGGGACTCTCTTTCAAGGATGCAGCCTCAAGAAAACAAGGTGTCGTTGAGACTATCTGGACAGTAGCATGGCTGAACCCCATGAAGCTCTCTGTATGAACATTTAAGATTCTGGTGGTTGGGGGCAGAAATCTGCTGGTCTTGTGGTGCCCCAGCTAAACCTCATAAGTTCACCTATTTATTAAACCAGCCCCCTACCAGCCTGAAGTGGTCTGTCTCGTTCTTCAGTTTCCCGTTGCCCTCTACATACAAGGCAGTTTATGATGTCACCGGAAATCTGCCAGCATTTGTGAACCAGCAGAAACATCAGGTGGAGCCTGGAGAGACGCGTACACACACTCTGCTCCCACCCCTCCGGCCTTAACGGGGCCACACCCAGTGTGTTTCCCCAAGCAGTGAAAATGCAACAATACTTGTGCATTGTTTATGCCCAGGAAGCCAGTTCAAGAACAAGAGTGTGAGGATGTTTACCAAGAGCTAATCGTGTAGGCACCCTCTGCTGACATGTGCACCATGAATCACACTGTTTGTACAAACAAGCCACGCCCAGCAAAACCAACTTACGGGTTAGGAACCCAGAGTGACTATTCTGAGAACCGAGTTCCAGGAGGCCAGCCCCACAAGCTGGACCTTTGGAATTCAAGTCTTGTTATGTTCATTCTTTCATGCACAGGCAATAAAGGGAGATACATGTATGCAAAGAGACAGCATTAGTAACAAAATTAAAAATGCTCTGATAGGCAGTCACTCAAAAGGGAGCTTTAAACTATGACGAACACATGCTAAGACCCATGAGTCAGTTAATAAACAATATTCAACATCAGAGAAGTCGGTAATTCTTTTTCCTTAACCAGCTGAGTTAAATATTAGGTTTTTATGTGGATTTTGAAGCATGAAGAGTAAATGAATTAGGAAGGCATAAAACGGTGTGAACTAGCACATGGTTTTCTGTATAAATGTGCATTGTAAGGCAAAAAATAAAACCACGCATTTCTCTAGAAATGGTGTCACATTAGGAAGCATATGGAGGTAAAAATTTATAGATATAATAGGAGACAATGTTGAACGGGAGTCCTTTTATTCTCTTTCTTTTGGACATAAACGACAGATATTGTCAAGATTTATCTCTGAGTTGGACCCTACAATGGTTCTATCTGATGACTCTGAAGACTTGTGTCATGAACGTATTCAGCCACCTGAGTAAGACTAAGGATGTAAGAGTCAAGTACTATTCTAACTTCAATGCTAGAATAAAAGTTTGCATTAAAATAACCAGTTATAACTATGATACTTGGGGAGGGAAGGGAGAGGTTGAAGTTTAATAACGGAGATTGAGGGGATGAAAGTAAAAACTAAAGTCTAGATGTTGGTTCCAAGCTTCCTGATGGCACAGGAAAGAGAGCTGCTGATAGTGACTTGCTTAATTCTCATTGTAACTGAAGGAGAAAGATCCCTGAGTAGCAAAACTACCCCTGGATGTTATAACACATGGGACATATGGGGAACACCCATGTGCTTTTCTGCAGCGCATCCCGGAGTTGGTGCCCCATTGTTTCCTGCAGCAGCCCTCCTGGACAGGCCACGGGAAACTGTCCCCAATGCCGTAGCCATTCTGCAAGTGTCCAGGAACACGTGGTCCCTGGCTGCCATGCACAGATGATCTGACTGAATTAATACTGAACGCTTGAGAGGAAGAGTCATGGTGGTCTTGGACAGTCATCCACGATCACAACTTCTCTCAGATCATCCTATGATAATGCTACAGAGTCCTGGGTTGGGATCTTTGGTGAAAAATTGGACTGAAAGTTCAGCAAATCTGCCCACTGATAGTTAATTTTATCTTACTTATTTTATGTAAATTTGAATGAGTTTATGTTTTTAGAAATTTATCCAAGATAGTATGATTACTTCTAAAATAGCATCCATACTATTCTATCAGAGTTACCAACTATGACTTAACCTACTCCTGTCCTGTTTGGGGCATATCCCTATGCCAGCTTTGGGGGTACACCCACAGAGTGGTTTCCAGTCAAGTCCCTAGATCTAACTACTGATCTTGAAATAGAAAATTCAGGATATTGAAGAACAAGCTACACAAAATTACAGGCAAATGAAGATTGTGGTAAAGTTTATAGCACAAGCAATGTGATTTCTTCACACCAAACAGCAGGAAAAATAGAATTTAAAAGGCAAAGATTGGAAAAGGAAAAAACAAAACTGTTTTATTTGCAGATAAAATGACTCCCTGCATAGAAAATGCAAGAGAATCTATTCACCAAGTATTATGAATAATAGTAGATGGATAGAATATCAATGGAAAAAAATGGTATTTCTCTACAAAGTAATAAACAGACAATCTACTTAAGAATGCTTTTTTCTTTTTTTTTGCATAGCAACAAAAATACAGTGTTCATAGAAAGAAATTAAATGGAAGCTGGCCAAGAATCTATATAATAACTTTTAAAAGACCAAAAAGAGTTCTTTATGATCAGAGGTTAGATTCATATTTTTAAAATAAAACTCAAAATGTGTTAGCCATTAACCATTCTGATCTGTGGATTGAAAGCAGTTTCAGCTCAGGTCTGAACTAAAATTTGAAGAGAGAGTTCTAAAATGAGTATGAATGTGCATTCATTGCAGCATTATTTATCATAAACAAAAAACATGGAAAACCCCATATTGATAAATTGATGAAACATCCACACATTGGAGTATCTTTTGACAATAAAAAAATCAAGTACTGATACATGCTATAACATAGGTGAACCTTAACAACACTATGGTATATATGAAAGAAGACATTTACAAGAAAACACATATCGCATGCTTCCTTTTTTTTTTTTTAATTAATTTCAGGTGTACAGAACAATGTGGTGATCAGATATTTACATACCTCACAAAGTGGTAACCCAAATAAGTCATTACCCATCTGACATTGTACATAGTTATTACACAATATTATTGACTATATTCTCTATGCTGTACTTTACATCCCATGACATTTTTTGTCCAGCATCTCTTTATTTTGAGTTTATTCCTGTTTTTGTGTTATATCATCAGTCATTATTAGATGTCCTTTTATAGGACATGTCCAGAGATGGCGAATCTTTAGGAACAGAATATAGATTAGTGGTTTCAAGGGAATGAGAGCTTATGAGAGGTGGAGAGTGACTACCAGTAAGTATTAAATTTATGGGGGGGGTTGAGAATGTTCTGATTTCAGACAGTGATGATTGCTCAAGTCTGAGCATATACAACAAACAAACAAACAACAAAAACAACCAAAAAAACATCTACCAAACTATATATTTTTTAAAGACTGAATTTATGATATGTGTGTTATGTCATTTTTAAAAAGCTATGATTCTTTTAAAAATAGTAAAATCTTACTGTGACATTAGGGTTACTTTCCATTTAAAATTTTTTTTATGAGTAAACAGAAATGTTTAACACTGTATAAATTTTTCAAAGACAATTTGAAGATATGCTAATTTCTTGGAAGCTCGAATAAAAAGCATACAGTTGCTGCTAAATTTTAGAAAGTTGAGTGGGGCCTCCTTATCTTTCCATTTGTTGAATTATCCATTTTAGAATTAGCACTCTCTGAACTGAGATAAATGGTCTACTTCTGAAGATAAATGAATCAAAGTTAAGTGAAAGAAATTGGAAATTTTAAATGCTGTACAAACTTTAAATTATAAAATGATATTATTCATTTTAAAGAAATACCATTTCATTTTCTCTCATCATATCCACCATCTAGGTCACTGGTAAGGCTAACAAATAAAGGAGAAATACTAACAATATATTTCGACATAAAGAAAAAGGAGAGCTTATTCTGCAATTATAAAGTACTAATTGTCATATAGTCGTTCTTTAAAATCATGCAAATTGTACTTTTTGTTTATTAAGTTGGACAGATTCTGTTCATGTTGATTTATTAGAATGTTTTATATAAGAATGATTTGCTCATCGCACTTATTTTTAGCTAATATAAAGAGAAGTGTAAAATAGATTTCCACTTCATCTTTTTAAATTGTAAATAAAATTCAACACAGGGTTACTGTATTGCTGGAACTAAAAAAATAGATTAAACGGATTGAAATTGTCTTTGAGATGATTTATCAATATACTTAGAGATAAATGGGATATTTTAACCATGAGTGCATTACATAAAAATTGTGAGACATACAGCTATATAAAATGAAACAACTGACAAAGTTTACTACACTTCAAGTCTCTTCTGAATCCATAATTTTCATAGCTGCTTAATTTTTGTATATAGTTCAATAAATGTAGTGATGGTCTCACCATTTTCTACTGACTCTGGATTTTTTATAACTTTTGACTGGTGGGTGTTATAATCCACAGAACTTTTTTGTTAGTACAGTTGATGTTGCCCATGGAGAGCCTGCTTCAAAGGATCTACTTAGTGCAGACATTATAGTTCACTAATATATTGGCTCAAATACAATAAATATTTCTGTCTTTATTTTATCTTAGTTGGATAAAATATTTTAGGGGTCATACTTTTCTTCTTCTTAGAGTTTTAATCACTCTACCCTTTTCTCAAATAGAATTGCTGAGTGGGAATCCTTTTATTATGAAAAAGAATACACATACACACACACACACAAAAAAAAAATCTTCTGGAAACAAATGAACTTTCTTCCTGATTAAAAAAAGATTATAGTATATATGGGTACTATACTAAATATTAGCAAAATCCAAGGAAACTAAGCATACATTTAATACAAGCTTTGTAAGAATTCTGTGAAGAGTATAAAACTTCATCAAATGAATTAAAGAAAACCTAAGTAAGCAGAAAGCTAATTTCCCAAAACTGTTTCATTCTTTGCATAAAACCAGAAGTGATTTCAAACCCTGGAGCCAACAACTCTTCAGCATCAGCTGAGAACACAGGATATGACTTTTAAAAATTAACTATGAAGTGAATTCCCAACGCACACTCTCTTGCCTGATTTAAAGAGCCTTTGAAGATATCTGATGCCTCCCACTTTGCCATCAGGGTGGGTTAGGGCAAAGATTGAGTGCTAAATAAATAGACATATAAAGATGGCCTGGAGTTGAGCCTTGACCCCACAACTACACGTATGAGTTACTTACCAAGTATGCGAATTTGGATTTTCTCGTTGATTCGATGGGGTCTCTGGTCCTGCTCACCATCCTCTCCAGTGTGGCTGAGAGACTCAAATGAAATCACGCGTGAAGGTGAGCTGTAGGCCACAAGTGGCCCCCACAGGCGGGAGCAGGGTCTTGTCGATAGTAATCTTTGTACTTTCTTTACTGTCTTACAATGTTATTAGCAACGATTTTATTACTATTAATAATATGCACTGCAGCAATGAAAACATTTAAACATGCCACTAGTTTTTATAAATAATTCTTTTCAATGTGAGTTACCTCTAAACATTTTAAAACATCAAGCATGTTCTGCTTCCTTCCTACGGCGATTTCACCAGTGTGACACACTTAAAGAGTTACACAGTTGTATAGTCAGTAAAAATGTACTAAAATAAATTATGAAAAGATAGAAGAGCAGTCTGGAAGGACCATTGATGAAAGAGCATAAATAAGCTGAGCTCTGCCTTCTGTATTTAGTAATTCATAAACTTTTATATAAAGAGACTCAGTTGTTTCTGTTCAGCCCAAGTCCTGACATTTTATTGCTGTAAAGAAACTTGGGGATGCTGGGCGAGCTCAACAGGCTGAACACCTGCCTTGCAAGAGGAAGTCAGAGATTGAATCCAGGCCCCGGCCGGTGCAAACCCACATGCTGAACTGTGGCACAATGGTAACTGCCAGGATGGCTCTGAGGCAAAGATGCTCCCTTCCCATGCGGGAGGCCACTGGTTCGATTCCCACCCTGGGCAGCACCACATCCACCTGTGTGGAATGAATTCACCTCACAACTAATGAGGTGCAACTGTGAAGACTGCTCCGGACCCTCCCACTTCTCTCTCTCTTTTTCGCCTTATCTCAAAAAACAATAAAACAAATCTTTAAAAATATACTTAAAAAAAGAAACTTGGAGTACGTTCTTAGAAAAAATTTAAATGTTTATTTTTACTAACCACTTACTAAAATATGCCCTTCCTTCAGTTAAGGCCAACAAACCAAAGTGTATCAATAATACTCGTGACTCTCACAGATATTGTCATATTCTATTATGGACTTCAGGCTTCTCAAAATATCATCATTCTGAAATTATAAAAGTTATTAGACCCAATGGTAGGCAGTGATATTTAATGTGTTAATAGTGAAGCACATATATTACTCTATAGCAAACTGTTTTCTAATAGTTTGATACTGGTATTTGTAAATGCTCGTTTTATAACCTTATTTATTTTGTTAATTTTATTACATTATTTTGGTGAAAGTCCATGGGCTTCATAAACTTGTCAAAGAAGCATATGACACATATATTTTTTAAATGACTACGTGCCCCTGCCTTGGCGATCTAATCTACGCTACGCCCCATACTCTATGGCTCTCTTCCCCAAAGGGGTGACCAGCGGCACCCATATTATCTGGAACTTAGAAATGCAGAACCTCCAGCCCACTCCAAAACTATAGAATCATACACTGCTTTTCAACAATATCCTTTGGTGATGTGAACATTTTTCAGTGTTTTATTCCGTAATATTAACATATTTTCTATAGTAAAATCCCATTAGTACCTATAGAATTTCTGTGACATTACCTAAACATTACTCAATTTACCAGGATCAAAACGAATAGGAAGACAGAGAGAGAGAGAGAGAGAGGCAGTGAAGGAGGGAGGGAAAGAAGGAAGGGAAAGAAGGAAGGAGGGAGGGAGAGAGGACAAGTAAAAACAGAAAGAACAGCAATACCCATTGTGTTGCCAATAAACAATGTATTTTCTGGGTTTAATTAGACACAGACACTACTTATCTAAAATAATTATTTATTCTATTAAATCCATGGAAGAAATCATCTTTTCTAGGTTCTAAAAGATATGACTCTGGAATTGGCATGAAAATTGAACACATCTTGCTTACTTCTTTGTGTTCCCAATTTGAAATTTAAAAATTCATGAAAGCACATGAAGAGAAGAAGAAGAAAGGACTTCCTGGGGTCCGCTGAGTGCGTTTGATGAGCAATAGTGTCAATATTTAAGGTTTGTGAGATGAGAAACGAGAGAGGAAGGACAGGACTGCAGAAAAACTGACATTGGCAAACTACCACACTTTATGAACCATCCCATTTTCAAATTTAAACTTATATTTTAATATGTCCATTAACTTAAAAAGTCCTTAGAAATAGTGGTAGTACTTACATTGATTTTCAAAGAAATCTGAAACAATGCTGAACTTTCAGAATTCAAAGTTCTACGAGTAAAGGATGCAATCTCTTTCTTTGAAAATTTTGACTCAGTAATTTCCTGCCAAAAAACTTTTTTAGCACTACTGCCTTCCAAGAATATCAATGAAATGATTAAGCTCAGAATACCTTCAAACTATGAGATAAGGCAATGCATTTCTGTTATGACACTTTCTGAAACAGAATTAAATGTACACTTTTATTCTACTTTTGCAGCAAAAGTCATTGAATACAATGTCACTATCCCAAGCAGTTCATAAAGAAATAAGTGGGTAGGCGAACACTAGTGCAGCAATTTTCACCTTTTAATTTTGCTGATTACAGTTTAAGAAACTATACTCAGTTACTTATTTTTTTAAATGCAATATACAAACAGACACACACTCACACCTATTATTTAAAAAGTAGCGCAGGGGAAGCCAGGATGGCTCAGTGGGTTAAGAGCTCACTTTGCAGCGCCAGGGACTGAGGATCGAATCCCGGCCCCGGGCCATGCAGACCCATGTGCTGAACTGGGAGCTCCCCCAGTTCAGTTCTCTCTCTGTCTCTGTATCTCTCGCTCTCTCTCTCTCTCTCTCTCTCTCTCTCTCTCTCTCGTCAAAAAAAAAAAATTAAAAAAAAAAGGTAGACCAAAGTGAAGACCTTTTACTAACTGTAAATGTGGCATAAGAAAGGGTATACTTTAAAAAGAACACCTTTTTTTTAATGAGAGCCATAATTGATAGTATCAGAAACTAAGACTAATTTTTTCTCATAAGGAAAAACTGAAAAACACAGGTAAAAATTGATGAAAGATATTCACTTGGAATTACCAACTTTAGTTACTATCAGAAGAAAAACTGCATATATAAACAGTGAGTGATTATAATGACAGTTCTTTCCAGGGCACAGAATTCAAGATTCAGAGTCATAGGAAATGATTGGGCTTGCATTGGACACGAGTCACTTGAACACTGGATACAAAAACCACTGGTCTTTGAGAAGTGGTAGTGGGCCCAGTGGTGAAGAGTAACCACAACAGTGACCCACTTCCTATCTCGCAGGGTGACCGTGTGCCCTCAGGCTTGGAAAGTTTCCAGTGTCTCCTGCCATCTGGAACTTCTTTCTTGATCCCTGCTGCTCTCTGCTAAGCATATTATTTTATACCTTATTCTCTTTAATAATCTTTTTTTTTTTTTGCAATAATGTGTTGAATGTATACAACTCTTTTTTTTTTTTAAGATTTATTTTATTGATTTTTGACAGACAGAGAGAAGGGGGAGGGCCCAGAGCAGTCTCCGTAGTTGACATTAGTTTTCTGTATCGTTTCACTCCACAGGTGGGCATGGGGCTGCGCAGGGCAGGAACTGGGCCGGGACCCTCCCACATAGTTCCCGGCAAGAACTGAACTGGGGGCACACCCCAGCTCAGCATATGGGTCCACACGGGCCAGGGCTGGGATTCAATCCTCGGTCCCCGGGACTTCAAAGCGAGCGCTTAACCCTCTGAGCCATCCCAGCTTTCCCATACAACTCTTTTTAAAAAATATTTATTTCTATTGTTTTTGACAGAGAGTGGGAAAGACAGAAAGACAGAGAGAAGGGGGATGGCCCAGAGCAGCCTCCACAGTTGCAACCCATCAGTTTTCTACATAGTTTTTATTCCCCAGGTGGGCACAGGGCTATGCGGGTGGGAACTGGGCAGGGGGTGTCTCACATAGGAGGCACGCCCCTGCAAGTCAGGGGTCTCCCATATGGGAAGCATGCCTGGGGAAGAAGCTGAACCAGGGTCCTCCCACATAGCAGGCTCACCTCAGTGAGAACCAAACTGGGGACACACCCCAATTCAGCATATGGGTTCGCATGGGCCAGGGCAGGGACTCGATCCCTGGACCCTGGGGTTGCAAGATGAGTGCTCATCCCACTGAACCATCCCAGCTTACCCTGAGTACATCTCTTATTTTCAAGATTTTGAAGTATATGGGGACACAAGACAAGTAATGTTTGGACTTGTTCTGAGGCATGTAGTTGTGCCATACAGATTTCCTATCAAGGGAGGACATTATTTCACATACCGTGTTTGGCAAAGAGAAGTCTTCTGATAGTCATTTCATGGACTGCTTTAGCTACAGAGAGTTGCCTATCTCAAGATTTTGACATGTGTGAGCGGTTCCATATCCAGAGACTAAGGACACTGGGCTAGAAAGGCTTGCCCATTTCATCTAATATGGAACGACTCTTCAGGCTGTTGTAGCCCCAGGGAACATGGTAGGAGTGGCCAAGCTTAGCGTTTACCTCTCCCTCTGCCTACCCCTGCTTCCTTCCTCAGCCATAGGGGCAGGTGAACCTAGAGGCACACCCCAAAAAGTACCTTGTTGCCTTGCCAACAACTCTATCTCAAACCTGCTTTCTGGGGAACCCCACCTGAGACACTGCTTTAGAAAACCTAAGCAGGCAAGAATTGTCTTTGTTTTGCTCTCTCTCTATCTTTCTTTCCCTTTCTCCAGGTAAATTCCCTCTGCCTAGCAATCCTTTTTAGAAGTATTATGGTTAGCTGCCAAGTTAGTTGATGGTTAAGTTACTCCCACAGGTGTATTTTAATGAGGAGCTTTTTGAAGATGATATTGCCTTGACAACCCAAAAGAAGGGAGCAAAAAATTATAGAAAAACAGGTAGAATCCAGGCAACTAATTAGTATGCACTCAATTATGTCATTAACTCATATAAATGCCAGGAAATCCAATGCTCAAGAGGTCAATGTCCTCAGCATTAAGTCACATGGAACTACCAAGAGCTCAGTAACAGAGCACATGAAAGAACATTCCAAATGAAGCCCAGCATTTGAGGGTCCACTCATCTTATTCCATAAGCGTTTTGGGGGACTACACCAAAACCAGTCATTCTCTACACCTTTCACCATTGTTACCTCAAACATACTTATGAGGATGTTCTATTGTCTCTTTGGAAATATTAATGGATCCCAGATGCTAGAACGGTTGCTGACTTCCCATCTACATCATCGGGGTGACCAGAAATCCAGACCAAGGGGAAAATTACAGGCTGCCCTAATTTGGCCTCTACCAAACACCATTTATATAGCTCTCATGAATCATATAAAATTATTTACAGAAATGCTTTTGGATTTGTTTAACAGCTGTTAAGTATTTCTAATATGTTTAAATTCTCCTTAAATTCCATCATAATAACTGACACGTTTAAAATCCAATCCTGAGTAACCATAAATGGACCATAAAACTAATGCAAAACGACTGTTTTGGTTTGCTTTTCAAGGCAGTAAGGGTGGGGAAAAATATGGAGAGAGATCTACTTTATTTCTGTCATGCTTCTTTCCTCCTGGGAACAAGAACACCCTGCTCTTGAACACGTTTCTTTTTTCCTTTTTCTTCTTTTTACTTTTTTTCTCTTCCCCCCATCCCCCTCCTCTTTGTTCTTTCTCTTCCTTCTGACTAGGCAGAGATGCTAGGGAGTTTTCAGTGTCAAGACTATAGGTGCCTGGATAAGGAAGATGTGGTACATTTACACAATGGAATATTACTTGGCCATAAGACACAATGAAATACTGCCATTTGCAACAACATGGATGGATCTTGAGATGACCATGCTAAGTGAAATAAGTCAGACAGAAAAAGTCAAGAACCATATGACTTCACTCACATGTGGGATATAAAATGGAAAGCAACAAAAGGACAAGACAAATAAAGAAACAGAAACTCGTAGACACAGACAGTAGTTTAGTGGTTATCAGAGGGTAGGTGGGGAGCAGGGAGAAGGAGGCAGGAGGAGGGGTCAAATATATGGTGATGGAAGAGGAACTGACTCTGGGTGGTAAGCACTCAATGCAACACATCGATGATGTATTATAGAATTGTACACTTGAAACCTATATAATTTTACTAACGAATGTCACCCCAATTAATTCAAATTTTTTTTAAAAGACTGTTTTCATAGCCCAAAATGTGCTTCCGCAGGTTGTGGACAAGAAGCCTTACTTGTCTTCTTTTCCATGCCTAATTAACTACTTATATCCTAAGTTCCTAATTCAATTAATTGGTGCACAGGTGGGTCCTTAGAACAACAAGAGTCCCCAGAGACTTGCCTCTCTGAAAGGGGATCCATAAACAGGGTCTACTGCAAGTCGCTTTAAAAAGCCTATTGGAAAACAAAAAGAACTGTAACTGGTCGATATATTTGAAATTATTTGTAAGCAGTGGTATCACAATAGTGGAAAAGAAAGCATCACTCTTTATTAAAGTGAACTTATAGTACAGTGAGTTGTGCATGCTGCCTCTCTATAACCTATTATAAAATTCAAATATAGCATTAACTTCAGAGAAACTTTTGACCTCATCTGACACCAGAAGTATGCATATTATTTTTTCAAGAAGATAGGTACGGTAGTTTTATTTTTGCTAATATAAAGAGAAAACAAAAGTGTATTTTTTTTATTTCTTGAGAAGTCCCGGATAATATTTAGTAATAAATGCAAATAATTGTTGGGATCTTAGTAATTCATTCAAAAGCAACAGTGGAATATTTTATCGTAGATTTATGTATGTACTAATGTATACTTTGTGTATGTTACTTTACTTAAGTAATAAAGCTTAAATACAATAGATGTTTAAAACTTGGTTTATTTCCAACTGATATCTATCCAATTATTTTTATTCATAGTAAATCATTGTCTTCAGTGTAGAGTCAGCACCAGTATGTTATAAACCAGCACTGCAATGTGAGTCTTTTTTCTTTTAATTACTCTTGGGAATAATTAGTATGGTAGACACTACTGAGTAGTATAATGGAAAAAGACAAAGGCTAGAAGGCCAAGTATTTTAAATGTAATCTCTCGACCTGACCTTAAAAATGTTCATTTTACTTCATATTTTTCTTGTAGGATCAAATATTCTCATCAGTACAAATAAAATTTTTAAGTTCATTATATGATCTCTAAGTTCCCTTGGTGGCTTCCAAAAATGTCATTACTCCAGTGAATTCATTTTCATCTGTTTTAGGATGTTCAAACTATCTATTGTATCTCAGACCTATAAATAAAATATGTAAAATAGAACAGTTCATATTCAGTATGTCATATATATATATATATATATATATATATTCACACCCTGGTAAGGGAACAAATGTTTTTTTCATCTTGTGAAAATAGTTCTGTTCTTTTATTTTTTATATTGAAAAGAATGTGTGATTAAGCAATATAAATTCATTACATTTAACCACTTAATTTTTTATTTAATATTGTTAAAGCATGAAATTGTTTGTATGGGCTGACAGGTGAGTCAATAGATATTTTTTTCTAACACTTGTAATATCCTTGAAAAAAATAATAAGCGGCATATATACAACTGAATGAAGACACTTAACTTTCAAAAATGTATCTAACATATTTTAAACAAAGCATGCTTTTTGTGTTTTTAATGTAAAAAAGTGAAATATTTGCTCTCATGTGACAAAAGAAATGAAATAATTTATCAAATTATTCCAATGTAAGTGAAAATCTCAAGTTTTACTTGAAATGTCAAAACTCCAAGAAATAAGATATATTTTTTCCATATTTTTATTTGAGCATAAGATACTAAAAATAATCAGTTGGACATATGTAGAAACATAGGAAAATATGTTATTTACCTTTAAAGTAGTATTCTCAGTGCATTTAGAAGTAGAATTGTACTAATTTCACTTAGTTCTTATGGTAATTTTCAATATTAATAAAATATTTGTTATTGAAGAAGTGAATCTTATCTTAAGTTTAAGAAAAATATGTAGGAAAATTAATCCAAAAAGCATTGAAGAAATTATTGAAATTTTATTTTGAAAATGAAAACAAACTCAAGCTCATTTGTATACAAACCCAACAAAATGCAACGTGATCATAATAATGCTTGGGCATCTGTGATTCAGCCCGAGATAAATAATCAGCAGGTTAAACAAGCACAATGACTGATATAATCATAAAAACACATGTTTTGTGTTTTGCTTACTCTTTGTCTTCCACGGCCCATTGAAAATGTATTGCATATCGCATATACATCCCTGAGCAGAAGGAAACATTGCATATTGTTTCCTTCTGCTCAGGAACGAAAACTCAGCTGGGCCCTCTTGGATTCTATTCATTGTTAGGGACCACATCATTCCATTGTCACTTCCCATTGCTCATAGCCTCTATTCAGTAACGAGAAGGTGCATCCCAACCTATGAATAAGCACACTGATATAGGGAAGTGTATGTCCTCTCCCACCCACTCCAGAAATCAGCCGGACTTCAGGCTGAAAATCTTGAGGAAAGGAGGTGGGTGTGTTGTACGCATTTACAGTCATATTCTTCTTGGCTTCTCCTTCTCACACCCATGCTCAGACTGGGCTCCATTCAGAGCCCAGTGACCTTGACCTGAAAGGTTTCATCTTTATTCCAAGTGATTCCAGGGACAGTCTAGGGATCTTTCCACAACCTTCTACAATCCAGCCTTCAGCCTGAGTGTGTTGTCAGAGCCATCTGTAAAATAGGAAACTCTTTCCTAGAAACTTAGACAGCATTGGATGCCATGCATTACTTTCTTTAGTCCCATGAAAAGCTACTGAACCGGGTTCAAGGACAGAAAACTGCGGGGAGCAGGGGAGTGGGGCTCACCACCAGGTTCCTCTGCAGGTCTCCTCACAAAACCCCCCACTCTCTGCCACTTTAACATGTGTGGGTATGCATCCTAATTACAGGCCGTGGGACAAGACTGGGCTTTTTTTTTTTTTAATAAAAATATCTTCCTACAGTGATTTGTGTCACATACATGTTGGGATCTAATCTCTCTCACTCTTTTTTTTTTACTTAACCCAAACCAAAACAATAACAAGAGATCTTTTCTAACTTACCGTGTCAGTCATCCATTACCGTAAGGAAGCTGCATTACAAACCACCACCAAATTCTAGAACTTAATGCAATATCAGTGCCCTCGTTTATGTGTGAAAGCTGGCTGGGGTTTGGATGGTTTTGTCTGGGCTCCTTGGGGCTTGGTTCTAAGGACAGGCTGAGTGTGTTCCGTGTGTTTTTCATCCTCTTGGGACCAGAGCACCAGCTGGGGCAGGATCTTGGCACGACCATGGTGAAAGTTCAGGAAAGCAAGCCCAGCACACAAAGCACATTTTAAGCCTGTGCTCATATACTGTTTTCTAACATTCAATTAATTGGCCAGGGAAAGTCTTAGAGGGGAATTATGGTATTTCTGCCTCTAATGGAAGGAACAGCAAAGTCACGTGGAAAAAGATGAAAGGAAGAATAAAATATTGTAGACCGCAGTTCAACCTACCAGTAGTCTCTGAAAGCTGTGATAAAGTCAGAAGTTTCAACTCAGTGTTCAATGTCGTGGCTGTGATATTCATGGCTACTGTCTTCAGAGCAGAAGATAAACTTTGGAGGTTGAGATATGCTACTACTATCTTCAGAATTTTCCATGATGCCATCCTGAATGAAAATAAAAACAATTCCACTCTAGAAATCTCTCAGCTATGTTTTCATCTCAATTTATATTTCTTCCCAATCTTTTAAATTTTACTGTCTACACGGTATACCTAAACTAGCATGTCCCTTAAAACTTGTGTTCAACTTTAATAACTCCTCTGTTAAAATAATGATTTACCTTGGGAAATAAGAACACAGTATCTATCTAATTCAGAATTTAATTAAAATACTGTTGTCTACATGTAATTATTTTTTGGCCTCTAACCACTCATTACTATGCATTCAAGATACTATTTGTCTTTTCTAAATATCCTTTGTCTTTTCCTTGTATCTTTTATACAGACTTTAATGAAATACTATTTTAAGTCCTGGACTCAATCATTATGTTATCACAGTGCGTAATTTGGATTATCCTTTTTTTTTTTTTTTATTCTATTCTACTGCCTCCTCACATGCAGTTTATAGGTAAGAATTAAAGATTCATGCAATGTTGAAAGACTATGCACTTGACCCTAGTTCAGTAGGTATGTTTTTAAATATGTTTATTTTTACTAACTTTTAACTTGAAATAATTTTAGACTTAACAAAAAAGTTGCAAAAATATAGTACAGAGATTTTCTATGTAGTCTTCACTCAGGTTCCACTCACATAACAGCTTACATTCATGCTACAATTATTAAAAGTAAGAAATAAACATTGGCACACGATTATTAACTAAACCCTTGGCTTTATTCAAATTCACCCAGATCTTCCACAAATGTTCTTTTTCCGTTCCAGACTTCATGGCAGGATAGCACGCTGCACTCAGTTCTCATTTCTTCTTCTTCTCTAATCTGTGACAGTTCCTGAGTCTTTTGTTGGTCTTTCATAACCGTGACACCTTTGAAGAATACTGACCACATGTTTTGTAAAAATGTCCTCCTTTTGGTTTGTCTGATGTTTTCTTATAATGAGGCTGAGGGTATAGATTTGGGGGAAGAATACTACAGAAGAGATGAGCCGTTCTCATCCCTTCATATTGGGAGGTACATCTTATTTCTGGAGATGTTAGTATTGGTCCCTTAGTGACTGCCAGTTCTCCTTTAAAACTGACATTTTTTTCTATGCTTTACTCATTGGCACTGATATTCATACATCACTAAGCCCACCCCACACTCAAGGGGAGAGTTATAAAGCTCTACCTTCTGAAAGTAAGAGTATCAAAGTATCTGTAGCATATATTAAAACCATAGGAGTTGTTAATAAATATTTAGGGGAGACACTGAGAGTATACAAATAATCTGTTCTTCTTTAAAATTTAACCTGGTAATTTTAGCATTCATCAGTCTATATTGACAATTATTATTATAATATTCTAATGATTTTTGTTTCCCTTATAGCTTCTACATTTATTGAAGAATTCTTTTGTAAAGAACAGCTGTTTCTTCTGTTTTATTTATTTATTTATTCAATCATTAATGTATGTCAATGTAGACTTGTGGATATTTATTTTATTTAGATAGTTAAACTCACAATACTATCACTGTTTATTTTGCTCCTCAAATTGCTCCAGGTTTAGCCATTGATAGTTTTTTTCAGATTTTTCTTCTGTCTCTTGGATGTGCCCACCTTTGTTTTCTCTTTGTTTATTTACTCATTTTCTTTTCTTAAGCACTTTTTTTTTTTTAACAATCTGGTTCCATAAGACACTCCAGAATCATCTTGTATTTTCCCTGCCTTGAGCCTAGATCTCCACTCTCCAAAAAGCTGTTCTCTCTTGCATTGAAGAATGGTCTTTAGAAACCACGATCTGGACTAAACATCCTTACTTTTATGTAAACTAATCATTTTCACAAAAATCATGACATTACATTAACTGCATTGCCTGTCTGTAGCTTTTTTCCCCATTTCTTTCTCTTTCTCTTTGTCCTACTCATACTTCAATATTCTCCTCTGATTGTGTCGTACAAGAGCACCTCAATATACCAGACATGAAAGGAACCCCCCAACACAGACCAAACTAACTTAACTTAGATTATTTCTTGTAAATGCCTCTGATAAACATAAAAGAAATTCCAGTCATCTCCATCACACAGTTTAAGATAACCAATTTTAACCAATCCCCTGTCATCTGGAAACTCTCCTTGTAACAACCAATAATTGGAAAGGTTCAACAACTTCCCCATTTTCACTTTATAAGCCACCATGTGATGTCATGCCTTTGAGCGTTAGCTCAGTTTTGGAACGGGAGACTCCCAGTCTGCAAACTGTTATTTATGCACAACTAGCTCTTACTAAATATGGCACTATTTGCTGTATTAACACTTAACTGTTAAGACATCATGCAATATAGTCAGGTTCCTCTGATATAAAACTCTGACTTCCACATTGAGTTAAATCAGCATTGTCAGGTTTGGGGCTCAGTTCTTGGTCTGGATAAGAAAAAAGAGGGATATAAACTTTAATATCTAACATTTTGTATTAAGCTATATCTTAAACCAATTATAAGAATGATACTTGCATCTCATAGCACACTGGCAAAATACAATTATCTGCTACTTTTCCCAGAATCTTTCTTTCCATAGTCACAGCCCAGCAGAGTTCTGAGTTACTTGCAAAACGAAAAAATTTGACCTATGGTGTAACAATAATTTAAAGGTGTTATTTTGTTCATTGGAATCCCCAAAGCCTATATCTTCTGTGCATACAATTGAATAAATCTACAGTCATAATTAATTTATCCTTCTTTCAAATATATAAATACTTACATATATTATCATTCATGAGTGGTAGATGGGAGGTCATTTGGAAAAGCATTATAAGAAAGATAAAATAAATCAGATTACCGGTAACTCTGTGTTGTCCTGGAAATTTCTCCCCAAACTTTTTCTAATGATGTCTTAGTATTTAATGTCCTTACTATAAGCATCGAGGTCTTTCCAGACACGTGGCCCCCAAACATTTCAGATCATCCCCATATCTCAGGTCACCAGACCTAATGAGTATTAAAGGTTACATAGATCCAACATAAAACTGTGGGGAGAGTACATGCATCATAAGAAAATAAGAATATAGGGAAAGCAGGGATCACACACAAAAGATAAGAAAGTACAAAATGATGTACTTAACAGTTTAAATGTCTGGAACTCTGGTAATTCTAAATGTGTAAGGCTAAGAATTGATTCTCAGAAGAAAGCCAAAATCCAATTAAGCAACCAAATACTGACTGTTCTCAGAAAGACCAATGATTGGTGATCTCACTATCCAAGAGACAATGACATGGTGTTGACAACCAGTAGATGGTTTGCAGAAATTACTAAAGTTCATTGGCAACGCTCTAGCGTATATATTAAAGTTCCTTCTTGCTTTCTGATTGGAAAAAAAAGAAAAGATAGAACAGTACAAAGGAAAAAATGAGGGTGGGGAATTAGCCTCTGGAGAAGAGAAGTATAAAAATATAAAAAGGAAGGAGGGGGTGGTGGGAGCTTGTAAAAATGAATAAAGCAATGAAGCTAAGCAATAACACAGAAAGAGGGTAAATTTTGATATATCATATTTTGGCCAGCCATGGAAGTTGGCTTACTGAGGAAGAAACGAAGATGGCCTTGGGGAGTAATAGAAGCAAAGAAGCAGAGAATGAAATTATGCTTTGTAGAGTCTCATAGTTTGGAATCTGAGTTTAATTTTTAAAAAGTTAAGTTTCATAAGTCAGAGATCTACAGAAGCAAAATAAAATTTTCTAACATACAATTGAGTATATCTGAAATGCTCTACTCTTGTTGTTTTTTTTATTAAATCCAATCTCAAGTTAGATATTTAATTCTATATTTCCTTACACAATACAATTTTTTAAAGAAAGAAAATAAAACACCTCTCCTCAGCATTTTTAGGAAGACTTAAGAAATATATATAAAAATGCTGTGTAGCTATTCTTATTAGTTTAATGCCAATGAACCAGAAGAGCAATTCATGACTGAATGACCTAATCATGTTGGTTTAATAGTGTCTGGTAATAAAATTTGTAGACTTTCTTATTACAGACTAGCAATCCTTAATGTTCAGATAGTCAATTGCCAATAACTAAAGCACAGTAAGTATACTTATTTCTGCTTTATAATTCCTAAATCCCTACCACTTTCCTTAGCCCCAAGTCCCACCTCCACCCTAAACACATGTTCTTTTCTTCTATGCCAACAAGCACATTTCCATTTCAGTTCCATTTTTTCAGGGGTCTTTCCTGATGCTCTGCCTTGAAAATAATGGCCAGCCATGACATAGATGAGTACATGCTAAATATTTAGTGCAATTCAGATAGTGGGATAGGGACCAATATTTTTATACCATCAACCACCATATAAACGGAATCTCTTTTGTAGATATTTTAATGTTCGTTGTTCATGTGAATTGAGTCATTGTACACATTCTTATTCAGTGTCCTATAGTATACCAAATCAAATGTCATCACCCACTTTGTACTTAATAATATTGTGTTTTGTAGTATTTCACCACCTATGTTAGTTGTATATTGCTGCATAACAAATCACTGTAAACCTTAGCAGCTGAAAGCATCAGTGTTTCTTACATCATAGGTTCTATGGGTCAGGAGTCTGGGCACAGGCTATCTGAGTGCCAGCGGCTCAAGTTCTTCAAGGCTTCACTCAAGGTGGCAGCCAGGGCTGCAGGCTCAGCTGATGGCTCAACTGCAGGAGGATCTACCTCTAAGCTCAGTCATGTGGTTGCAGGCAAGATTCATTTTCTTTTGGGTTTTGGATTAAGTATCTTAGTTTATCCTTGACTGTTGATTGGAAATCTACCTCCTTGTCTATGGGACACTCAACATGACAACTGCCTTCCATCAGAGTAAGTAACTGAGCAAGAGAGGGTGTGCAAGATGTCTCCTCAACCTAATCTCAGAAGGAACACTAACCTTTCCTCCGATCCTAATTATGAGAAGTGAGTTACTAGGTCCAGCTCACACTTGCGGGAAGAAGATTACACGAAGACATAATATTAGGTGATGGAGATCTTTGGGGCACTTCAGGGGCTGCCTACCATGTCACATTTCACGAGTGATTCCCTGAAACCATGTGGCGAAGACTCAAATTACCCCAATGACTCTGGCCATATAACCGTCACCCCTTTGAGTATGAGTAGAACTTGTGAAAGTGATGCGCTACCAACAAAGTGATTATGTTACCATATGAGAGAGTGGACAATAATAATAAGATAGGGAGATGACCTGTGTGAGCCTAATGAAATCACCTGAACCCTTTTACAACTGAGTGCTCTCTCTGGTTGCAGAAGAGGAAGTCAGAGAGAGTTAGAAGTTCAAAAGGGATGCAAAGCAAAGGAGATTAGTTATTGTTGACTTAGAAACCAAAAGGGGCCACATGGAAAGAGACAGAACGCAGCCCCAAGGTGCTGTGAGGAGCCCCAGGCTCAGCCAGCAAGAGGGTGGGGATCTTTGTCTTGCAGCCATGAGAACATGAATTCATTGAATAGCAGGAACCAGCTCTGAGGCAGATACTTCCCGAGACTCCAGC
>PVKE010015306.1:0-33669 GCA_004027555.1 Craseonycteris thonglongyai
CGGTCCTCATGGCCTCAAAGCGAGCGCTCAACCCGCTGAGCCGTCCCGGCTCTCCCCTACTTTATTCTTTTCTTAATCAATGAATACAATATATCCTCAAACTTTTCTCCAAAGGAAAAAGAGGCTTAGAGTTGAATGAAGGCCCTTGTCTTTTCCCTGAATCTTTGTTTCCTCTGGAGCCAACATTCTGTTTTATGATACTGATCTTTTCCTTTTCTGCTACTACGTAAGAGTACTTAATGATACCTCTTGTGACAAACAACCCCACAAGTTTTAGTGGCTTAACCTAATAGAAGTTGTTTTATTTTGTTTTCGTTTTACATAGAGGCCACTGTGTGTCTTTCTGGTCAAGAAGCTCATCTGGGTAGTGCTACTCTGAGAGATGACTCAGAGATCCAAGACAGAAAGCCTTCTCAAAAAGAAATAGGAGGGTCACATGTTGGAGATGTGGTGATTTGGGCCCAGCCTGGAAGTGACATATGTTTCTGCTCACATTCCACTGTTCAGATCTAGACATCTGGACCCATCTAGCTGCAAGAGAGGTGGGGAATGTGATTTTCTTGTAGTACTGAGAGGGGGGAAAAATGGTTTGATAAATTTATAGCATTGTATTTGCCACAGATTATTTTTTAATTATCGAATATCTGCAGCTATTTGGCCAGCCTATCATATTTATGAATAAAAATTACTGAGTATTCTCTGCAACTGACATTTCTTCGGCTAGCACGAACCTCTTCTCTGCATAAGTAGACTAACTCAGGCTCCCTGTTTGTGGGTGTGTTGCGTGGATTGGCAGCCTTTCTTCTCAGATAAGTGAGCTGACAGCCTCTTCTTAGAAGCCATTACCCCTCCTTAGGTTAACAGTTTCATTTCCTTGGAAGGTATTCTCCAGATTTATGCCATAGACATTTTCCCTAAACATATTCATACGTGCGGAGGTCAGAAAGGAGGCTCTGACTCAGCAGTCATTGAATATACAGTTCTTCATCCAGCTGTCTTGTGTTAAGTTTTTTTCATGTTGTGACGACTCGTACATCCCGGTGGGTCTGAGGAACTCTGTAAAATGACAGTGCCTCACCTGCTGTTTTCTCCCTTACCTGTACTGAGCTGTCCCTCTCTCCACTCTGATTTACATATCACTTTGGCCAGAGCCATCTCTGATCTTTCAGAAACTCATAAAATCTTGTTTTGCTAATATTTTCTTTCCAGCATTCAGTAATTATATTAATGTCTTTTCTTTTATGCTTCTTTACCAATACTTATATTCCAAAAGTTTTGGGTTTTTTTGTTTTTATTTTTTGGATTGAGGGGAGGTAAATAATTTTCTTTAAACCATCATCTTGAACTAAAAGTGATACATTTTTTACTTAACAATAAATGATATTCTATGCCAGTAAAGCTATTCTCTGTATCATTAAATAATCTTAAGTTTTGAAATATAAAAAATATTTCACTTTGTGATATACCATAATTTACCAACTAACTTCCTCTGGTTGAACCTGTAGCTTATTTCAGTATTGTTTTAACAATTATAAACAAGTCTGCAATCGCCATTCTTATACCCAGGATGCTAAATGATAATTTTCTTAGATCAAATTCCTTGAAGTGGAATTGCTGACGTAAAGGCCATTTGCTTTTTTATGACATTATATATGTCTAGCAAATTACCCTCTAGAAATATCATGCTGTCTTATAAGCCCATCATCAGTACATATTATCATTTAAAAAAATCTTTACTAATTTATTTATGTCAGTAGCACTTACTAAGTGGGTGACCTTTTCTCCTCAACTGTAAAATATGTCCTAGGTATTAGAGTCTTGTAAAGATTAAACTTGTACCTCGTACATGCCTACCACAAACTAAACCTAGGGGTAAGTTCTGTTTTTAAAATGATAAATTGTTTAATAAGTAATAAAAATGATAAAAGAACCCTCTGTCTGTCTCTTGGGGTCATTATGGGGATTAAATGAGATAGCATATGTAAACATACACAGAAGTGGTGTATTTGTAATGTATTATAAGTATTAAGTATTGTTCTCTCTCCTTCTAATCCAAGCCTCTTGCATGCAAGGGTATTCTATACCGAAGGCCCTAGCTAGGACACAGGGACAGCTCGTGATCATGTGGATAGCATCTGAGCTTGGGGGCAGGTGGTAGGCATGACCCATTGCTGAGGCAGATCAAAGAGCCCAACAAAGGACTGACCTCAGGGAATTCACTTCCCCTCCGACAAGCCTTCAGAATTTCTTTTGATTACAGATTTATCTGAGCATCTGTGTGTGAGCAATTTATTTGCAAGACTGCTGTCATCTCCTGCCCTGTGCCTAAGTGATTTTCTGCTCACCCTCACTCCCACTGACCCAGGTACAGAGAGGACATGTTTCTGGTTCACTCAGGAGCTTGGGGGATTTTGATAACAAGTTGGCAGGAAGGGACAGAGATTTGAAAAAGAATAAAGAGAAAAGAATTAGGGTAATGTACATTGTGGATATGTAAAGGGGTAGATAATCCAGGATATGGAAAGGTGAATATAAAATGATTGGAAAGTTAGGTCCAGAAATGGTAGAATAAAGAGAATTTAGGTTGAACAGGTGAAATATTTGTTCCAGATGTGCCTCCGCCTTGACCTTTTTGCTGTAACTTTAGGATCTCTGGGATGAAATATTGGCTACAGAAAGCATTTTACCTTAAGAGCCTTATTTTCTTCTTTCTCTTTCTTCCTTTTTCCTCTGTTTTTCCCTTCTGAAGTGCACCTGAGTGTTAAACAAAGCTATTATTTTACATCATAGTTCTGCTCTAAAATACACCTGGTTAAGAATAAGTGTCAACAGACCCACCTTGCACCCTGCTTTGTTTCTTTCGTCTCTGCCCTGACATCAACTCAGAACATCTTTCCTGTGCTACCTTCTGAAGTAAATGAGCCAGGCAAGTGTTGAAAACAAGAACGTCCTTTTGGAGTTTCTATCAATCAGGTTATGCAATCCTCTGATGATAGGAGATGTTAAATAGTCACAGCTTAAAGTAAAAACAATTTTTTTTCTATTTACATAAAAGAAGCCCAGAGTGAGGCAGTCTAGAGGTGGTAAAAAGGCGACAGGATGGTTTTGGCAAGATAGAAGTTTATTTCTCTTTCACATAAAAGCCGGAATGTAAGTATTCAGGGCAGTTGTAGAAGCTGCATAATGACCAGGACCAGGAACAACTCCCTCCCTCCCTTCCTTTTTTCCTTTTCCTTTTTCTCCCCCATCCCTTTTATCTCTATTTGGCGAATTCAGGCTGCATTTTATCTAGTTGTGTGTGTCTCAGAGACTATAACTTACTTATCTATATTTAGCATATCCTATGAATGCTGCCCGTCTCACAAACTACTTGGAGTCTACACTTAGTTTCTTTACCTTCTTTATTTACTTTCTTGTCTTTATAAGAGATTCTAACCTCATAATGTTAGGTATGGTGTATATACCAGGGGTACCAACAAAATGTATATGCACTTTAAGAGATGTTACCTATGTATTACTTTTCAAAGTTGAATTGGGGTAGCAGTGTGTAGTATGACGTTCACTCAAAAGATGGTGTTTATGAATGTGTCACCGTGCAACAGGCAGGACAAAGAAAATGGTGGAGGCACAGTTGTTTGAGGAGCACAAGACAATTTTGAAGTGGTATTTGAAATATGAGAACGCTGTGGAAGTATAAGAACATCGGAGATGCGAATATGCACCAGAACCTCCAACATACCTAACAATTGCACGCATTCGTGATGAGGTTGAGAGCCATGGTAAACTGAAATGGCAGGCACAGCGGTACAAGTGGGCACTTCGGTCAGCGTTGCTCAAGCAGTACGTAGTTCGCTGTAATCAGAAGTGTCTGGAGGCTGATGGTAACATTGTAGAAGTCAAATGTGACTTGTATTCATCTTTTGTTATTGGCATATATTGAGTATTACAATTTTAATACAGTGCCTTTCTTTCTTAAAATATGTATACATTTTTGACACTCTCCATATGAATAATATGACATATACATGTGACAAATATATTTTAATTCCTTCACTCTTGGTTTTTCATTACATCAATTTTTTTTTAAGTCTAGACCAGTTATCCTGTACCAGTTTCCTTTTTTTTTTCATCTTTATCTTATTTACTTTCCTCGGACTTGGGACATTGTTAGGAAGAAATATGGGCATTCACCTGACCTAGGAAAACCTCTATTAGTGAAAATACCACAATAGGAGCTGCTGCTTCTATTTATTATTATTTTTTAAGATTTATTTTATTGTTTTTGACAGAGAGAGACAGAGACAGAGAGAGACAGAGATAAGGGGAGGGTACAGAGCAGTCTCCATAGCTGTATACCATCAGTTTTCAACATGTTTTCCTTCCACACAGGTGGGCGGGGGCCAAGAGGGCAGAGACTAGGCTGGGGGCCTCCCACATGGGAGGCACGCCCCCTCAAGCCAGGGGCTGAACCAGGGGGCAAGAACTGAACTAGGGGCTTCCCGCATGGGAAGCACACCCCAGTTCAGCATATGGATCTGAAAGGGCCAGGGCCGGGATTCGATCCTCAGTCCCTGGGGCTGCAAATCAAGCATTTAACCCACTAAGCTTTCCCAACTTCCCCTACTGTTGCTTCTTATTTTGTTTTGTTTTGTTTGCTTTTCTTTGTTGTTGTTTTTTAAAGTATAGCTTCATTAAGTCTGGAGTAGTGGCCACACCTTGGGCTTTTATGAAACATGTAGCAGCCAATTCTTCCTGGGTGTGTGTGTATTTTCCACATGATGGCACAGCCGTCTCCTGTGGATCTTGCCTTAGCTATGTCACCAAGGGTCAGAACTACTTTACTGAGGACCTGAGGGATGGTTTCAAGGACAACAGGAGGAGAGAGACCTTACAACTGGTATCTTATTGATTAGCTTACCACCTATTAGGGGACCTTGTTCACCTTAACTCTGCTCACCTTTCGAAATCCTTAGGAAACGATGGAGCATTACTTCTCCAAGACCACACCCTCATGATGCAGAAACTCCTAGGTTATTCACTTGTTCTTCATTTGGCTTCCATGAAGCATTGAGTCATAGTAAATGTAATAATTATGTCTTTACGGGTAGAGAGATATTACATTTAAATATACATCAAGTATTTTAATGAGTAAGGCTTCCCAGACATACTTAGATATTATGCTCACTGTTTTTTTGTTTTGTTTTGTTTTGTTTTTTACCACTGTGAGCAAGGGAAGTAATAACATCTTCAGGAGACCTCTAACTTAAGAAAAATAATATAGGAGATTTTTTATCAAAATGCATATCCCTAGGCTCGGTTTGGGCACTAAATATATATTATAGAAGCATCTTATGTTTCATTCATTCAATTAGCCAATATTCCTAGAAATCTTGTTTTTCCTCATTGGTATAACCATGACCGTATGCTTTTTCTATTTAGGTGTGTGTGTGTGTGTGTGTGTGTGTGTGTGTGTGTGTGTGTGTGTGTTGATATGAACAGGAAAAATTAAAACAAAAATTTTGCCTCTTACCTCTGATCCTAGCTTCTTCTTCTTTCTCTATTTATGGGGCAAGCCAAACCAACCATTTACCCTGACATGATACAACACCGTCATTAAAAGCTTTGGAGCCAGGCTGCCCGGGTTGGTCACTTGGCTCAACTAACTACTCGCTAATCTTCTGACCATGTCAGAATTATCTCACCCATCTGTACTTTCTTATCTGTGGAGTGTGGGTGATAATAAAGGCATCTGCAGCATAGGGCCCTTGTCAGAACAAAGTGTAAGTTTAACATTTCTACACTCAGAACAGTGCCTGAGGAAGTCGCACTGACAGACATTAGGGGAACCGCCATGGTCTGTCTACACAGCAGCTGTGAGAATCCCCACTGTTCTCTGTGCAGGACAAGAAGTAATGAAGTACATTGAACACGTGAGCTTGTGGTTGGTCCTCATTAGATGGAACCCAGATGTTGCCTGTGCTGTGTGACTTTGGGCAAGTGATTTAGTCTCTATAAGGCTCAATGCCCTCATCTGTTAAATAAGATGAATACCCACCCCCTTTCAGAATTACAGAGCTTCACTTTAGGGGTGATAATATATGAAAACAACTAGATTGCACCTGGATACACACTTACGCATATGTTATCTGTTATAAAAAAGAAATTGTCCATTCCTCATTATCTCTTTAGTCCGCTAATTTTTAAACTTGTTTTGTAAGTTTCTTTGTAATTGATTTTTCAATTTGCATGTGAAGTTTATTGTTTTTTCCCCCATAAGACACTTTCTTGAGTAACTGTTTACTTCCCTGAAACTTTTCCAAACTGCTCTTCCTTTAAGTAAGAGAGAACTGTTATAATCTAGCATGTAACTTTTAACAGAGCACAGCAAGATTTTAAACAAAGATACAAACGAAGCTTTCTCACATCCTCACTGCTCTAAGTGACATAGTCAAAAATTAACTTATCTGACAGGGCAAATAATTGTTTCTATGGATTTGACTCATTACCAGTCTTACATCTAGAATCTTAGGGTGTGCGTGTGAGACACAGTGTGTGTGTATGTGTGAGTGTGCATGGTCATTGGCCTCTCTGTTCTTGAACTTGATTTTCCCACTTAAGACACCTTACTTTGGGAGTGACAGCAACCGGACCACCCCAGTTTTCATGCTGATTTTCTTCTGAATGGCTCTCCATGTTTGCTACCTGCTCAAATGTTTCCATTATTCCAATTATCCACACCCAGAGCTCAGAGCACCACCCTTTCGCCCTGGCGGTTTTGACTTGGTTCTTATTAGCCATCCTGTTGGTAGCACCCAGTCTCATCCCCGTTGTTGCTGACATCACACAGTTAGTATCTGCTCTGTTGTACATACTGGTTTCTTTTCTTCTCAACTTTTTTCTAGCATCACAGCCTTGCTCTACCTAATTCTGCTCTTTTGATACGGCTCCTCCCACTCTTCACTTCTACTGAGAGCTCCCCAAAACCAGCACACTAGGAGGGGCCATGCTGGGTGGTGGCGGACAGACTGGACTTTGGGCCATTTCCACCAACCTTCCTCTGCTCGTCCTTATTTGAAGTCTTTGCCTTTTATGTCCACAGCTCTCCTGAAATCTATAGCTTAGCTTCCTCTACAGACCCATTTTCCCATCCTAAAATGGTTCAGTAACTGATTCATGTTCCTTTCTCTAGTCACCATCAACCCCATCCCCCGGTCTGGCATTGTTTATGAGTTCAGACTACCTATTGAGTATCCCCTTGAGAGCCTAGATCTTATATCACTTGAGCCAAACAGTGAATGTCTTACAAGACAGTTCTTTCTCAACTCTTTTCTGTCAGTATTTCTAATCCACATATTCTGTTTTCCTCTCTTGGATCATTCACTCACACCATTCCTTCTGTTTCTTTCACTATGCATCCCTTGATGGACATCCCCACTTTCTGTCAGACTGAGCTACTCTGAATCTTTTTGGATGCTGTTCTCAATAGGTATTTATTATGGACTGAAGAAAGGAAGATGGAGTTTGGGTCTAATAACTATAATTCCCTCAGCTACTTGCTCAAATAAGTGAAGTGGAGTATGGCTGAGAGGCTCCGTGGGTGGTACTCAACACACATTATACAACTACATCTACCTAAAAAAAAAGATAGGTAAATCACACAGGCTCTCTTGATACTTTCTTCAGCTGCTTTATTTCTCAGAAATAACCATTACTATCAATCTGGTATGCATTTTCCCAGCCCTTTTTCTATATATATATTTGTATTCCTTACTAAAATAAGCTACTTTGGAATGGATAACAGGCACCCAATTACTACTGGTTGAACACACACATATAGAAACTGCTTTCTGTTGCAGTTCACATTATAGTTGTGGGTGAGAGTATTTATTTTCCCCACATGCTTACCAATGTCAGATGTCATTGATTCTATTAATTTTGCTGATCTGGTAGGTGAAACGATGTTTGCTTTTTTAAATATTCATATTTCACTGGTCTTTAGTTAGATTAACCATCTTTCAATATAGTTTTTGGCCTTTTTAAATATTTATTTATTTATTTTTAATTGTTTATTAACAGAGAGAGAGAGAGATACAGAGACAGAGAGAGAACTGAACTGGGGGAGCTCCCAGTTCAGCACATGGTTCCGCACAGGCCGGGGCCAGGATTCGATCCTCGGTTCCCAGCGCTGCAAAGTGAGCGCCTAACCCACTCAGCCATCCCGGCTTCCCCCCTTTTTATATATTTATTAATTGGGAGTTTGTCCTTTATACATTTTTTCATTCTTTTCCTCCTATTTCAGAGGAAGACATTCCCCTCTGTGTGGTGCCCAAGGGTAAATTCCTCATGCTCTTTCTTTCTCAATTGTCTTCATTCTTTAGCATCTTCAGTTTTTCGGTTTTTACAGATTTCTTCCTCTCTGGCTTTCATGCATAGTCAGATTGCAATCATCTTGGGATAAAAGACTTAACTCTGCTGTTTCCTTGAACTCCTTCCTTGTCCTCTCCACTCCTAAGCTTGTCAAATGAGTGCCCCACGTCTGCACTCTGACCCCCTCTAATCAGATTCAGTGACTTTATTCAGTTCTTATTTCATGGACATTTTTATGTGTCTTAAATCCTGTAGCTATTGCTTTTTAGCCACAGACTTCTCTTAATTCATGTCTCATCCCATTTCTCTTCTTAGCACTAGGACTACCTTTTTTCTTTCTCAAGTTTTTTTTTTTTCCTTTCTTCTTTTTTTTTTTTTAAATATTTGTTGATTTTTTGAAATTCAAGTTTTTAAAAATTATTATTATTGTTTTTGACAGAGAGAGACTGAGAAAAGAGGGAGGACCCAGAACAGTCTCCATAGTTGTCTTTCATCAGTTTTTGATATAATTTCACTCCACAGGTGGGCACGGAGCTGTGTAGGGCATGAACTGGACCAGGGGCCTCCCACATAGGAGGCTTGCCCCAGTGAGAACAGAACTGGGGGCCTCCAGCATGGGAAGCACACCCCATTTCACCATATGAGTCTGCACGGGTCTGGGGCCTGGATACAATTTTTGGACCCCGGGGCTGCAAGACAAGCACTTAACTTGCTGAGCCATCCCGGCATTCCACCCAACCCCCATTTTTTTTATTTCTTTGCCAAAAAGTGTGGATTTTTAGCAACTCCTGCTTTTGGGCATTTGTTCTTTACCTTTAAAGTAACTTTAGAGATCTCATCCATTTCAAATGTTTCAATTATTATCTTTATGAAAAAGACCCCAAAGTTAGTATTCTAGTCCTGATGTCTCATTAAAAATCGAGTTTTCTACTTTACTTTTTCCCATTGAATTGGACCACTCTAACTTTAAGATCGGCATACTAAACTATACTTACCACCCTTTGTCCCAAACTACTTCTTATACCTCTACCATTTTTTGTGGATAACAAAAAAGAGAAATTCTTGTTTCCTAAGTAGCAGAATTCTCCCTAGATAGACTTATTTTGTCTACAAAACACTTTGATGAGTCACTTTTGGTGAAGGGGGTAAGTGAGAGGGTGATATCAGGAAGAACCAAGTTCATATATAAAGAGGGAATCACAGACTTGCTCTCCAAGGAGGGCTGATCTGTTACTATATTTTGGTTTTGTTGAACTTACTCTTCAAGAGCTGAATTGTCTGGCACTATAATGAGGATGGGAGTGGCTACAGAAAGAAAGAGGAGAGAAAATGGAGCAGACATCCAGAATGAAAATGTGGCAAAAGACCAGGCATGTTTAATAAGGATTTTAAGAAGCTTTTCACTTGGGATAGACTTATACATGGACAATATTTTTTTTTTCAATACACTAAAGATATTACTCTACTGTCTTGAACTCGTACTGTTTTTATGAAAAAAATATTTTATCTTCCTTATACAAAACATGTCTTTATTCTGTGGCTGCTTTTAAGAACTTCTAACAATAGTTTTGAGCAATTGTGATACTTTTGGAGGGAGTGTCGGGGTGTGTATTTCTTGTGCTTGGGTTTTGTTAGGTTTCTTGATCTCTGGGTTTACAGTTTTATCAACTTAAAAATGTTTCAGTTATGATTTCTTCTAGTTTTTCTTCTCATGTCTCTCTTCATCTTCTGAAACTTCAACAAATATATCAGGCCATTTGATGTCCTATAACTCATGGATGGTTTGTTTACTTTTCAAAATTTCTTTTTCTCTATTCATTTTGGTTTGCTTGTAATGCTATCCTTTGTGTTCATCAACATTTTCTTCTGCATTTTCTAATCTGCCATGAATCTCATTCAGTGATTTTGTTTGTTTGTCTGTTCTAAGTCTTAGACATTGTAGTTTTCCTCTCTAGTCCCTCTAGAAGTTTGATTCGAGGCTGTAAAAACATATCTTCTATGTCTGTACTTAACATGTTCAATCTTTTCTCTAGCATCTTGAGCATATGGGATATAGCTATAATAACCATTTTAATGTCACTGTTTTCTAATTCTGGTATCTGTGTTAGTTCTGGATTAGTTTGATTGATTCATTTTTCTCCTTATTATGACTTGTATTTTTCTGCTTTTTTGCATGCCTGGTAATTTTTTTTTTGCATTCCACACATTGAGTTTTACTTTTGTGTTGGAATTTTTGTACTCTTATACATACATATTCTTGTTTTATTATGGAATACAGTTGGGTTACTTGGAAACAATCTGACTCTACTTGTCTGGCTTTAAGTATTTGATAGGTGGAACCAGCACAGCATTTAGTCTAGGGATAATTACTCTCTACTCCCTAGTCTAAATATTTCTGATTTCTCTACCCAATGCCCCATGAATTGTAAGCTTTCCTAGTCTGGTTGAGGAGAATATGTACTATTTCTGGCCCCATGTGAAAGTTAGTTACTGTTTGCTTCAATCCTTTTGGGTGGCTATTTTCTCAGTCAAAGATGTTAATAGTTTTCTCATGTCCATGCTCTGATCAGTCCTCAGTTAAATGCTAAAGATCTGAAGATCTCCCAAATTCTCTCTTTGGGCAGCTCTCACCTCTCTCATACTCTGCCCTGTGACCTTTACTTATTTTATTTTCTCTGGAATCTCAGCTCTTTCTCCTCAACCAGAGAAGTTTTGCTTGTCTCTCCCTGGGTCTCTCTGTCTGCCACAGCCTAGAAATTCTCTCAAGGGTGCAATTGGGCAATTATAAAACTCACCTCATTTTTTCCTGTCTTTTGCTGACTGGTGTCTAATGTGTTGACCACTATTATTTCATATATATATATATATATAGTTTTATATATTTATATATTTATCTATTAGTTCATTTTGGCTGGAAGTAGAAGATTATCTTTAAAGAGATTTAAAAATAAAATAAAATGTTGTTTTTATATTTATTATGTATTTACTATTGGTAATTTATCAGTAATATTCTATAACTGGATTGTAGCAACTCATGAGACCCAATTGTTAAATATTCAGAAAATCTGTGTTGTTTTTAAACTGTTGATAGATAGTTGTTTTTCTGTCATAGAATTCTCCCATACACTGATATTTAAGCTTGAGGAAGTTTTACTGTAACCTATCTTAGTGCATTATCTTCCACTCTCTCTAAACAAATTTTCCTTCTCTCCTTAACTTAATGTCCTGTACTTTTAGCCTCTATACCTTTGATCATTCCATTCCACCTTTCTTGCTTTGGCTATATAATTTTTTTTCTCATCCTGAATCTCAATGCCAATTTAGAGTCTGTCCCTTAGCTGAAAGTTACACAGCATTGTAACTGGAAGTAATTTTTCTTGACCAAACTTTATAGGGCTTCTTCTACTTCCATTTTGCTAAGCTTCGTGGATCTGTAGGTTATTATTTCTCAAATCTGGAACATTTGGGTTATTATTTTGAAAAAAAAATTTTTCTTCTGTCATTCTATCCTTGCTCTTTGTCAAACTCCAATTATAAATGTGTTAGACTGTTGGGCATTGTCTACGAGGTCACCGAGGCCCTTGCCTTCCATTTGTATTTTCAGGCTTTTCCTCTCCCTCCTTGTGTTTTGACAGTTTCTCTTGTCCTTGGTTCATGTTCACCTCTCTTTCTACAGTGTCTAATATGATGTTAAGCTTAACCAGCAGTTGTTTTTCATTTCAAATATTTTATATTTCAATCCTAAAAGTTCTTTTTAGTTACTTTTGGAGTTTCTATTTCTCGCCTCATTTTATACTGTGTTTCTCTTTAGATCTATGACTGTATGTGTAATACCTATTTTAAAGTCTTATTCTTCTAAGTTATTTCTGGGTCAGTTTCTATTGACTGACATTACTTCTAAGTATGGTCACATTTTCCAAGGTTTTAGTATATTCAGTACTTTTTGACTGAATGATTAACATGTTGAATGTTACTTTTTAAAAAAATGTATTTTTATTGTTTTTGACAGACAGAGAACGCAGGGGGAGAGCCCAGAGCAGTCTCCATAGTTGTATTTCATTAGTTTTCAATATAGTTTCATTTCACAGGTGGGCACAGGGCCACACAGGGCAGGAACCAGGTGGGGGGCTTCCTACATGGGAGGCAAGCCTGGGGTGGGAGCCAAACCAGGGGCCTCCCACATGGGAAGCTTGCCCTGGAAAGAACTGAAATGTGGGCACATTCCAGTTCAGCATATGGGTCCACATGGGCCAGGGCCAGGATATGATCCGTGGACCCTGGGGCTGCAACATGAACGCTCAACCTGCTGAACCATCCCGGCATCACCTGAATGTTACTTTTTCAATTATCTGGATCTTGTTTTCTTCTTTCATATAGTATGGAGCTTTATTCTAGCAAGCTGTTAATTTACTTGCAGATCAGCCTGTCTGCTTGCTTTTTTCAAGGGTTGTTCTAAGCTTTGTTAGGGTCCTACTGTATGAGCTCTCTGGGGTCTACTAAATGTCCCAGGTATTCACCAGAGCCTTTTCTGGTTACAGAGAGTTTGAACATCTCTCAGCCTTGTACAAGCTCTAGTCATTGTTCACCCTACAGTTCACCAGTAGTTGTTAATCCCCTGATAATTATTCTTTGCCTGGCATTGTGGAGTTTCACCTATGGACACAAAGCTTAGTATTCAGCCAAAAACTCAAGGAGACCTCTATGCAGATTTTTGGAGCTCTTTCCCTTCTGTCTGAACTGTCTTTCAGCTCAGTAGGATTTCAAAAAGGCTGTATTCTTTCTGAGTTCCTTCTCTTCACAAAGCAGACCAGAGAGTGTCAGGCAGAAAACTGGAAGAGACCTCACTTCATTTGTTTCCCATCTCTTAAAGATTTATTTTTATTGTTTTTGACAGAGAGAGAAAAAGAGATACAGAGACAGAGAGAAGGGGGGAGGACCCAGAGCAGTCTCCATAGTTGCACATCATTGGTCTTCCACATAGTTTCATTCCACAGGTGGGCGAGGCTGCACAGGGCAGGAACTGGGCTGGGGTCTCACCCTGGTGAGAACTGAACTGGGGGAACTCCCCAGTTCAGCATATGCATCCGCACAGGCTGGGGCCGGGATTCAATCCTCGGTCCCCGGAGCTGCAAAGTGAGCACTTAACCCACTGAGCCATCCTGGCCTCCCAATGTTTCCCATCTTTTATGGATCAATCTTGTACTGCCTATTGTCCAATATTAGAAAACCATTGATTTATATATATATGTTATTCAGTTTTCTAGTTGTTTATGGTTAGAGGATATAAATGAGTTGAATTGTATCCTTCTCAAGAAAGATATGTTGAAGTCCAAGTTCCTAGTACCTTAGAATGTGACCTAATTTGAAAACAGGGATATAGACTCCATGTTCATTACAGCATTACTATTACTAGCCAAGATGCAGAAGCAACCTAGATGGCTGTCAACACATCAATGGATAAAGATGTAATGCATATATGCCATGAAATATTATTCAGCAACAAAAAAAGAATGAAATCTTACTATTTGTGATAACATGGATAGATCTAAAGGGTATTATGTTAAGTGAAATAAGCCAGAAAGAAAAAGACAAATATCATATGATTTATTTATATATGGGATTTTAAAACAAAAATAGATGAATATACAAAACAAACTAGAAACAGACTCATAGATATAGAAGAACAAGGTGACCCCCAAAGGGGTGGGGGTTTGGTGAGATGGGAAAAAACAGGCTAAAAGTTTGTTTGTTTTTTTAAAGAAACTAAACCAGAAGAAAATATTTAATCTCTTATAATTATAAATAACATTTAATCTCTTATAGTTAGATAAGAAAGACTAAAATTAAAAAAATATTTCTCTTATGGTGGTATAAAGCATAGTTATGCTTCATTAACAATACCTTTTCAAGTATGTTCTAGAATCATTAAAGTCTATTTGTATAATCAACTTTTCTGGGAGAAAACTAGACTAGTTAAGAGTAATTATTTTCCATGTAAAAGCATTTCCATGTGCCTATTCCTCTCAGGCACGTCTTGATTGAAGACGATTAGACCTGAATCTCACCTGTGAAATTATAACATCTAGGCAACCCAAAACAGCCGAAAGCCATTATTTGTAAATGCATACTTACGTATGGGAAATTGGTGCATCTGACTAAATTATATGTTCACTCAGATGCCAAAATACTGCCTCAATTTCTTTGTGTCAAGAAGCAAGAGTGCAGTGGTTTTTGTTGTTGTTGTTTGTTTGTTTTGTTTTTCTGGGATTACACCATGAGTCATTTGGTTAGTAGAATGAGAGGAAATTTTTGAACAAAAATAAAAATAAAATAGACAAAAAACCTTTCCCAGGAATCTTCAATGTTTGTTTCAGTGGCTGCATATTATATCATTGTAGGAATGTAGAACAATTTAACTAGTCCTGGTGGGTAGGCTGTATGGGGCTATTACAGTACCCACTTGGGGAATAAGAAACATTTTAAAGGAAGAGATTACCCACAGCTTTTAAATATAGTAGATGTTGGCTCTATTGTTTGTCAGGCTGCTCAGGTTTCTAGTAAACAAATACAACAAACAAAAACACAAAATGTCAAGGCCTTGTGGGAAAGGGTACTTGGTCTTTGGTCATTGTTAATCTTTTCTTTGAATTCTCATTTGCATTGGTTTTCGCATGTGTACCCAATGACATGTGCTGCCTCCATGGTGTTGTGTGTCTGACTGTCCTTCAGTCCTTGTTGATGCATGCAGGCTCTCAACCAGGAGGTCCCCAGGCCTGATGGCATCTCTCAGTTCATCTGTTTTCACATAATAAGAAAATGGCAATTCCTGATCTGTGTCTTTTGTTCCTTAGATTCTTGAAGACTACCTCAGGTTCCTGGTCAAGCTAACACATTCTAGTGCCATTTATTAGCTCTCTATTGCCGCTCTAATAAATTATTACAAATGTAACAGCTTAAAACAACACACATGTATGAGCTTATATGAATAGTTTTACAAGTCAGACGTGTGACACAGGTGTCACTGAGCTAACATCTAGCTAACAGCTGGGCTGTATTTCTTTCTGGAGGTTCTAGGAAAAGATCCACTTCTCTCCATACTTTTTGTGACTCCTAGAGGCTGTCTGCATCCTTGGCTCAGGGCCCCCTTTCATCTTCAAAGCCAGAAACACGACATTCTGACTCCGTTCTGTTGCCACACGTTTCTCTGAGTCTTTTCTGTGTTCCTCTCCCATGTTTAAGGGCTCTTGGAATCACATTGAGCACATCTGGATAATCCAAGACACTCTCCCTATTTTTAAACTCAGCTGACTAGAAGCTTTAATTCCATCTTCAGCCTTCATTTCCCTTCCCATGTAACACAACATTTTCACAGCTTCCTGGGATTAGGACATCGACATCTTGGGGGGCATTTTTCTGCTTCCCACAAGCCATTTCTATTCTTGATCTCTAGTAGGAATTCAGAACCTTCTTCTCCCCACCCTGGAAATTAGCACAAATTTCTTGAGACCTCAGAACTTTGAGCTTTCGAGTCTGTCTCTCATCTCTTTCCCTGTTCAGGAGGTAGCCAGGCAGAGGGCAGAGGGCAGAGGGCAGGGAAATTTGGAAACATCTCCTTGGTTGATTCCCTTCTCTTTCCATCAGCCCAGGTTATTTTTTATTTTTCTGTAGAAGAAAAATATAGGGAAGCCGGGATGGCTCAGTGGGTTAAGCGCTCACTTTGCAGCCCTGGGGACCCAGGATCGAATCCTGGCCCTGACCCGTGCGGACCCATGTGCTGAACTGGGGAGTGCCCCCAGTTCAGTTCTCTCTGTGTGTCTCTCTCTCTGTCAAAAACAATAAAAAAATAAATAAATTTAGGGAGGCTTGGATGGCTCAGTGGGTTAAGCGCTCACTTTTGTAGCGCCGGGGACTGAGGATCGAATCCCGGCCCCGGCCCATGCGGACCCATCTGCTGAACTGGGAGCTCCCCCAGTTCAGTTCTCTCTCTGTCTCTGTCTCTGTATCTCTCTCTGTCAAAAATAAAAATAAATAAAAATATATTAAAAAAAAAAAAGAAAAATATAGAGCATAAAAGTATCTCCCAAATCTATTGTTTAGGAATAGATTTCAGTTTTAAAATGAAGAAGATAACTTTCAGTTTTATATTCTGAAAAACTGAAAGTTACAAAGACACAGAGACCTATGGACACACTCAATAACTTGATTGCCTGAGGGAAGGGGAGGATGGGGGAGGGAGAGAGGGAGGGAAGGTGGGAGAGGGCACCAGCATTATGGACACACTCAATGGTTTGGTGTTTACCAGGAGAGGAGGGAGGAGGGGGGAGGGAGAGTTGGAGGGGGAGGTGGGAGTGGGCACCAGATATATGGTGGTGGAGGGGGACCTGATCCTGGGAGCTGGGCACATAATGCGATGCATGGGTGATGTGATGTGGAGTTGTACATCTGGAAACTATCTAATTGTTACCAACCAATGTCACCCCATTAAATTTAACAATAAAATATAATAATACTAAAAAAATAAATATAATGCGGGAAAGCCGGGATGGCTCAGTGGGTTAAGCGCTCACTTTGGAGCCCCGGGGACCGAGGATCGAATCCCAGCCCCGGCCCGTGTGGACCCATGTGCTGAACTGGAGAGTGCCCCCAGTTTGGTTCTCACCAGGGTGAGACCCCGGCCCAGTTCCTGCCCTGTGCAGCCCTGCACCTGCCTGTGGAATGAAACTGTGGAAAAACCGATGATGTGCAACTATGGAGACTGCTCTGGGCCCTCCCCCTTCTCTCTGTCTCTGTATTTCTCTCTCTCTGTCAAAAACAATAAAAATAAATCTTAAAAATAAATAAATAAATAAATAAATATAATGCTCTTGAAAAAAATAAAAATAAAATGAAGAAGAGAGGAGCTTGAATTTATTGCCATTCTCTTCATGCATAAAGCTTTATCCTGTTGGTAGTGATTCATTAACAATCTAGTGTGGAGAGAGAAACCCAATATGGTAACAAAAACTTTGAGGGGAAGCTTGTCAGAGAGGTGGGCACTCGACTAAGAAAGTGCTCAGGAGAAGGGCAAGGGGAGGGCAGAGTGTGGTTTAAGCCAGTCCTTCTTGTCTGGCTGACACCCCTCATTGGGCCAGAGATCCGTCTGGCCTCCTCCCTCTTGGAGATCGGTTGCCGTAGAGTAGAGGGAACATATCCTCACCCACATTTCAGTGTATGAATGACTTGAATATATTGAATGAATAAGCAATGTTGCAGATGGGAATAGAGAAGGAGTTATTTTTCCAAGGCCTCAGCCATGTGAAAGGAGCTCCAAACCATTGAGTAGTGACAGTGATCAGGGAGTCAGGAGCCAGCTGGCTACTTTGATTTGACGGATCTGTCTCTTCATGCTCCAATCTGCTCTGCTATTGCCAGGGAGGAAGCTTGCATTGGACACTGAGCCAAAGCAGTGGGCGAGTTCCATCAGCTCTCCTGGGCTAGCACGACCCACCCAGCCCTACTAGTCAGCCAGCCTAAAAGCAAGCCTGCCTACTCCCATCAAGAGCAAGAACAATTCCCTCCTCCTTGTATCTGCTGCCACCTTCTGGCCACCTTCCCTCCATCCACACTCCACTCCGGACTAACTCAATACAAATTCCAGGGGCAATGACAAAGGAGAACAGACAAATAAAGCAAAGGACGAGAGGGCTGTGCTGTGTGCTTGCGTGTGGACACATACCTATCTTGGGCTCACTCCACCAATCCCAACACGCATAGATATTATATTGAGTCCTCTTAGCCGGTTTGTAAAAACTGAGATTGAACAATTGTGAAACATCATTGGCTTCTTCAGTTGACCATCGTCATTTTCATCACGTTCTAAGTGTTCACAGAATATACCGTATACTTAGCACTTGATTTGTCATTATTTACGTCAATATTAGAAGAGGATTTATTAAATTTGGAAAGAAGGAAAAGCCAAACATTCTCCCACAGATACAGTGCATTCAAATGCAAACAAAAATGTGAGGCGGCTAAAACTTTCTTGGAAGCCAGAGCAGCAGCACTAACTTTGAATGGTGGTAGTGCAGCACCTCCAACAGTAGCAACCATATTACATCTCTAGATCCTAGAGAAACAATCATGTCACAAATCCCTGATTTGCTTCGGACTTATTCTCCCTGTTAGGCCACTTCTCCAGCTGCCTTTCCCAGGTACTCACCTCAACCATTCCACTACATCCAACTCAAAGTGAGTGATTGTGTGAAAAATGGATCCTCAGAGGACAGAGTATGGCAAAGACAGAGAGAAGGGGAGGTTCCAAGGGACACACTGGCTGTCTTCCAGGCCTCTTATGGTCCTATATCCCATTTCAAAAGAATGAGGTTATACCAGCTGCCCAGCAGATCCTCAGCTATTATGAATTGAGGGCTTGGTAATGCTTTTCGTGTCTGTCAACCCCTCAGCCCAGCGCTCCACCCCATCCCACCGCAAACCTTTCACCCATTGCTACAGGTGTGGGCTTTCCCTGGAGTCCCCAAATCAGCCCACACTCATAAGAGTGCCGGCAGTGCATCAAGCAAAATGCATCTTTCCACCATTGGTAGGTGCTATAATTCTTCTTTTAATTTCCCAGGTAAGAAAATCGAAGATGGTAGTTTGGAGGAGGTTTCTAAATCAGCACCAAGCAGGGCCCTGTCGAACCCAGATCTATTTGGTTCCAAGGTCCCATGGTGTTTCCTCCACCTCATATTGCCTTAGAGGATAAATTAGTTCTAGTGAGGCCTTTGGAGGCACAGAGAACAGAGTCCAGCTCTGATCAGCTTAGTGGTTGATGTGCCCGTCCAGGTCTCACATCTCCTTTGCCAGGAAGAAGAGGACGCAGGTCCCTTGGTGGGCTGTCACAGCTTAGCTCTTTGCCTTTGAATACCCTGAAGAGCTACATTTCTTGAGCCTTGATCTGCTTGCTACCTGAGTGACATGTCCTATAGCTGATTCTAGCTTTAGAGACTGAAGTCGCCTTTCATCATCCTGCCAGGATCACGATTTCTCTGATGGTTAGACTCCTGCTGGTCTCCCGGGGGAGCTGGAGGGGCATCATTTGTTTACAGGCACCGGATGAGTCATCGCATACATTTACATACCAGGACTTCAGCAGGATTTCAGTACAGATAACTAGCTGGGTGAAGCTGGTTCCCAGGGAGGGTGGGGGTGATTCATCACGCACTTAACAAAAGATCAACCTCGTTTCCTCCCCAGCTTGAGGGGAAATGGTCGCTCTACTCTGTGGTAGCAGATTCCAGAGGGAGGGGCCTGGCCACCTGCCCGGCTCAGGGGAGGAGGTGTCTACCACACGAGTCAGCTGAAGGCTGGTTGGAACCATGCGCTGCTCTCTCCTGGCCCTCCTCCTGGGCACGTTCTTAGGTGGGTGCTCTCCTCTCTGGCAAGCCTCCCCTCGAGTCTCACCCTCACCCAACCCCGTGAATCCCCAGCCTCAGCTACTGCTATCACATTCCTTCAATTGTCTGGAATGAATGTGGAACTTTAACTGAGTGGCTGATGCTGGGTCCTGGTTTCCTCTGTCCCCTGGGAAGCCCTTTGCTCTCTTGGTCTCCCCTGGCCCAGTGGCCTGTGCACCTTTGTCTCTCCCAGTCTGTTCCCTGTGATTGAGCCCATATGCTTGAGCCACCACTCTGTCTGGGTGGAAGGCAAGCTGGGCTGGGTTCTTTGCTCTAACTGGCTTTTTACACTCCCCCCAGGTGTCAGAGCTCAAAGCATCCATCAGTGGCCACCCACAAGGGTGCAGGTGGTGGGCAGCCCACTCTCTCTGGAGTGTACTGTGAAGTGGACATCAAACCCCAACCTGTACTGGTACCGGCAGGCCACAGGCGGGGCCCTTTAGCTGCTCTTCTACTCCATTAGCACTGGCCAGATAGACCCTGAGGTTTCCCAGAACCTTAAGGCCTCCAGGCCCCAGGACGACCGCTTCATCCTGAGTTCTGAGAAGCTGCTTCTCGGTGACTCTGGCTTCTACCTCTGTGCAGTGAGTCCCACACTGAGCTGGGTGGGGCAGACATCTGTGCAAAAACCCCACCCCCTCCTGAGTCCTCACCACCCTCTTCCGGGTCCTCTCCACCCCCAGTGAAGGCTGGGTCAAAGGCATTTTCACTGGGTTTCTGCCTGCCAGCCAATATGAGAGCACTTGAATCAAGTCAGATTCTCTAAAACAGGGGTCTCCAAACTACGGCCCGCGGCCCGCGGAGACCCTTTCATCCGGCCCGTGGAGACCTTTTTATCTACGGAAAACTATTACGGAAATTTACGTGTATCCTGCCAAGATCAGCCGATTCTTTTTTTTTTTTTTTTAATTTTTTTTTTTTAATATTTTTTTTTTATTTATTTTTGACAGAGAGAGAGAGAGAGAGAGAGAGAGAGAGAGAGAGAGAACTGAACTGGGGGAGCTCCCAGTTCAGCATATGGTTCCGCACAGGCCGGGATTCGATCCTCGGTCCCCGGCGCTGCAAAGTGAGCGCTTAACCCACTGAGCCATCCCGGCTTCCCCAGCCGATTCTTTTTTATTTGGACCTCGAGTGTGTAGTCGGCCCCCAAACTGCTGTTTGATAGTTACTGCGGCCCGCGGGCTGAAAAGTTTGGAGACCCCTGCTCTAAAAGAACGTGACTACAATCTCAGGGAGAACCAAAAGGATTTCTGTGTGCAGAACTGAATTGTGTAGTCAAGTTTCCAACGTTTGGATGTCTAGTCCCGTCATCCTGCGGCCCTCACACTGCACCAATTTCTGGTGTTTACACTGTGGAGCAGGTTTGTGCACATGTGCGTGAGAGAGGTAGCATACACCTGTAACCAGAGGTGGTAAGCTGGTGGTCTGGTGAACACATGCGAGGGTATCAGTTCCAGTGACTTAACTGGCTCTCTGTCGCCACCAGCGGACTGTGCTTTTATTGCTGTAGATACCTTGTGGAGGGTGGATGCTGCCCTGAGCAGGGCAGGCTGAGCAGGGCATGTGGTGGGGTGAAGCGGTTCTCTTAGGATCAGAAACATCCACTTAGAGATTCTGATTGTTGTTTTAAATTTTAGGTTTTGTTTTGTATTCCCATTCTACTGTTTCTTATCCCTTCCCCTGCAGCAAAAGAGAGAGCTGAGAAGCAGATGATACTCTGAGAGACACAAGAGACAGAATAAAGAAAGGTCATGGCTGTGTAATGCAAAACCCGGAAATAGAGAGATGACTTGGATGGGGACGAAGGAGAGGACAAGGCTGATGGTGCTGGCTGGGAAGAGATGCCATGGTTACCTTGGCAACCAAACTTTCTTCCTCCTCCCTCAGTCCCCTCGTCCTTTTAAAACATTTTTTATTTTAAATATCTATTTTCTTGTTTGAGAGAAGATGAGGGAGAGATGGAGGAAGGGCAGGAGGGCCCAGAGCAGTCTCCATGGCCACATCGCTCACTGAGACATGGTCTCATTCCACACAGATAGACGCAGGGCCGGAACCGAGCGGGGGGCCTCCCGCATGGGAGGAGAGAACCTTTGCCCGATAGCCACCACAGTCCAGCATATGGGCCCATTCGGGAACGCGATCCCTGGACCTCGTGGCTGCCAGGCAAGCGCCCGACCTGTTGAGCTATCCCAGCATCACCCCCTCCCCCTCTTCCTTTTTATTCTTGGAGTTTTTTTCCCCTCTAACGTCCTGTCTGCTCCACAAGGGGGCACGAGAAGCCTTAGAATACATTATTTCTAGCATCACTTCATCTGGGACCATTCAGATGCATTTATTTTCAGGATCATTTAATCTGCAAAGAAAAGTCTGAGACAGAGACACAAAGTGATCAAGACAGTATTTAATGGTACCCAAGGGCTCCTACTGCACATTCAGGATCAACTATGTAGTAGCAACTGTTATATGCTGGCCACCCGGAGCCATCACAGGGATTAAAGAAAAGTGAGGTACATTCAAGTTGGTGCTGGGCATGGTGACAGACAGCATGGTTGAAAGAAAGCACTTGGTTTGCTGGGGTTTTTTCCTATGTGAAAATTTTTATTCACTAAGACAATCGGTAGTGCTACGACTGTGGACGTAAGGTGCGTTTATAACTCATTTAGTAGTAAGCAATGTCTCAGACCAGTGTGTGGATATTAAGTCATTTTTGAACATTGGCAGAAATAGACCCCTCCCTGAAACAGTGCTGTCAGATTATTTTTAGTTAATAAACTTCAGTGTTTAGAGCAGTTTTAGATTAACATAAAAATGGAATGGACGACAGAAAAAGGTCTCAACACATGTCTTTTTTCTCCCTCAGCCTCCCCTATTAACATCTTACATTGGGATACGCTGTCCACTGCTATGAACGCACTGACACTAATATGTCATTATAAACTGAAGTTTGTGGGGTACATTGCAATGGAGTTTGACACATGGTTTACTGTGTCTCATACTCACCATTACAGTGTCACGCAGGATAGTTCACTGCCCGCTAAATCCCCCTGAACTTCATCCACTAACTTATGTCCTCTTTTCCTGGAAGCCCTGGCGACCACTCATCCTTTCACTATCTTGATATTTTATTTTATTTTTTATTTTACTGTTTGAGAGAGAGAGAGAGAGACAGAGAAAGAGAGAGAGACAGAGAAAGAGAGAGAGAGAAAGAAGGGGGAGGGCCCAGAGCAGTCTCTATAGTTGTACATCATTAGTTGTGACATGGTTTCAGTCCACACAGATGGATGTGGGGACCTTCAGGGAATTAACTGAACTGGGGGCCTCTATCATGGGAAGTTAGAACCTTCACCACCAAGCCATCCTGGGAGTTACCAGTTATGCCACAGTTCAGCACATGGGTTTGCATGGACCAGGGCCTGGATTCAATCCCCAGACCTTGTGGTTGCAAGGCAAGCGCTCAACCTGTTGTCCTCTCCTAGCATGCCCTGTCTCTATATTTTTAAGACACTGGGTTTTAGAGTCTAATTTACTCATTGTTATGAGCTTAGGTCCATTATCTAATCTCTCTAGGCCTCATCTCCTCCACCTGTCTAACTTCCCTTATTGTATTGGAAAGTATATTAAATGAGATGGCGTTTAGTTATAAAAACCTATTATAACTAAATGTTCAATATATAGACATTATTTTTCTCTACTTAAGCTTACAAGGTATTTTGATTATAACTTACCCAAAAGAGAGACTTATTTAAAAAAATTAAATGTTCAACTACTTAGTAAATCTTTTAAAATGCTAAATACACCCGGATGGCAAACCCATGGAAGTGGTACTTGTTGAGATATTGGTCATTGATTTTCTTTTGGGACTTTATGCAGCCTCAGCACCTTTCTATACAGAAAGACTTTCCAAGTAACCACTTCTGTTCAAGTGGACTTGGTAGGAGAGTTAAAACAGAATTTTCATTCCTGTAAGAAATTCAGAAGTCATGAAGGAGATAGAGTTTTAGCGAGGTTTAGTGTTTGGGGAGGCTAGTAGTTAGATAAGCAAAATGACATTCTCAGTTGGAAATGTGGCAGTCTCGGTGAGCAGGCTAAGTTCCAGAAACGTGGAGCAGACACCATCATCACAGAGATAATGGAGGACGTTGATCCACAAGGGGAGGCTTAGTAAGGTGACCAGATTTTAACATTGGTAAAGCGGGACACCATTGACCGGGGGTGGGGTGGGGAGCGGGTGTCTTGATTAAAAATTTGGTCTATCTCCCGCCGTTCCCTAGCTTGTCGTGCATTCTTTCCAAAAATCGGGACTTTTTTAAAACGCCGCGGGACACGGGACAAATTGTTAAAAATCGGGACTGTCCCGCCAAAAGCGGGACATCTGGTCACCTTAGCTTACAGCCATCTAAATTCATCCAAACAAGTTACTATCCTCCAGGCTGTCTGCCCTATTCATGACTAAGCTCCCTCTTTCCATGATTGGTTCCCACAGTGTCTCAGACTCAGAAACCTACAATCCTCGTCATTTAGGGACACAGAAGAAAGCAGCTCCAGACGGCAGATGCGGCTCAGATATGCTACCTCTGGCCAGGAAGTCATCAGTATCACTGACCCCTTAGGACAGATGAGGCTGTCTCTTTTCTAGCAGAGCTTCCAGGACCAGGTTTTTGGCTCTGACTTTGTAGTTGTGCCCAGACAATGCTCCGTACATGTGGTCCAGGGCCACGTGCTGGTGGCCAGAGGAGTTACGTCTCACCTGTGTCTCAGCCACTTGTGGGATTTTTTTCAGGGAGAATCCCTGGGGCCTGTGGACATCCTGAGGAAGATGGAAATACCCAGGGCTGGGAAGCGGGAGACACTAAAATTGGGCTACTTCGTCATTTTGTTGGGATTATAAGCTTTGGGTTAAATAGGCTTCAGCCTTTGAGCTGTGGGAAAGCAAGCTTGGCCTGTTGTGGATCCTGTTCTTCCCTGCTCCCCACTTTGGGGTGTCCTGCCTCACTGGTTTGCCCTCCTCCCGGGCATCATGTCTCCCCACCATCTTATCCAGATGGCGTGGAACATATTCATCACACAGACCTCACAGGCCTGAGCTGTAGGGGCGACACTCAGAGACCCAGGCAGCACAGCCCACAGCTCAGACCTCCAGGGACTGTCCGTTCTTTAGTCTGTTGATCAAGGGCTCCCGTTCCTGTGACTCATTAGCACCTCTCATTAACGAGTGGAAGGAAGGGGGAGGGGAAGTGTGGAGAGAGGTGGGAGGGCATTTAGGGTACAGGTGGGAGGAGGGAGGTGCCTGAGTGATGTGGGGACAGAAGGGACAATTAGGTCAGAGCAGTTACTGCAGCTGTTTTTCATGCTTCGCTATTTTCAAGGTCCCCCTGCAAGACTCTGATCTTGGGTATGACCTTCAGCAGGTGTAGAAGTGAAGTTGGGGGGTGGGGTAGTCTGCACATGGAGCTGAGGGGCCCAGACCCCGCCTCTAGAAACCCTCTCCTGTCCCCTCTGTAGTTCTATTTCCACTGCCAGGGGCTCGCCAGAAGCCCAGGTGGAAAGAGTAGCGGGAAGAGGCTGGGGCAGGATGTGGCGATGTGGTTGAGGGTGTTCAGAAGGTGGGCAGTGGGAGGGGTTTTCACAGGGGCCCCAGAGACAGGACCTGGTAAATGTCAAACCACATCCTGTTGTGAGTCCCTGAGATGGTGCTAGGGGCAGGTGGGTGGCTGTTATTCCCTGTGCTGATGTGACTCAGAGATAAAGAGCCTGGTAGTCAGCACCCGGCTCAGACACCCCCATCCCTTTCCCATTGTTTCCAAAAAGACCCCAACATGCAGCTCCTTACTTCCTGGCCTTTGATTCAAGGCCACTGCGCTTTACACACAATTTTCATCGCCTCATTCATGGCCCTGGACCTCTTTCCTGGGGGAGGGCCAGGGAACAGGTGTCAGGGCTTCAGATGCCTCTTGTTAATGGTGGGATCCGGATCAGCACTGTCCCCCTTCTACCCTGGCTGCCCTTGGAGGTTGTGTCACGGGTGTGGGTGATTTGCACCTGGGAAGAGCTTACATTCCCTGAGTGGCCTTCCTCATGGAGATTTGGGCCTGCAGACTTTGACTCATTGAATCTAAAGAGCAGGCCTAGAATATTCCGTAGAGGTCACTTTGCCCACTCTCCTCACTTCACAGGGCTATGGAAGCGCAGAGGAGATACACAAGTTGTCCACAGCCGTGCAGCCGTGGGCGGAGGACCAAAAACTGTTCTCGGTGTTTCTGCAGCTCCTGAATCTTGGAGCTCAGGGAACATGGGCTTTATGCTATGAGTTTATGAACTCCTAGTGTAAGAACACATAAGGCACGATGAACATATCTGTGGAGGCACGAGGATGCCGGGCTGACTACACTAAACCAGAGTCAGAATCCTGCAGAAACCAGGCTGAGCTGAAGAAATAGGATAAAATTAAATGCTCACTCCCTGCCCACCTCACCCTCCAAAAAAGAGAAAAAACCAACCCTCTGAACACAGGAAGGGGAATGTGCTGCTCACATATTGAACACGGTGCAATGCATGTGAAAAAGACCCAGGTCTTGAGTGAAAAGTGAACACTGTGAGGCAAAGGGGTGAGGTGGGGTACAGACGTGGAAAAGTTGCCTTCCTGGATCTAATGTAGAAGATATTGAGAGTCAGGAGGTGACATTCCCCCTTTCCTCTCTGTGGGTCAGAGTGTCCTGGTGTGAATACCACACTTTTAGAAAGGTAGGAGGGTAAAAACAAACGTAAACATTTGCAGAAGAGAATGGCTGGCCTGTGCAAAGCAGGAAGTGCTCAAAACTGTGCTGTGTGAGACGAGAATTGCCGAAAAAATACCTTTAGGCTAATCCTAGTAGCAGCTGGTGTTGGCTGATGCCGTGGCAACAGCCCTGTGTGTTATGTGCATTAAGTAAGATGAAAGCACCTTATGAAGTCAGGGTTGTGACTGAGCCCATTTCATAGAAAGGAAAGCTGAGTCTCAAAGGCAGTCCCTTGCCCAAAGTCATAAACTGATAAGCGGTGGAGCTGAGGCTTGAACCTAGGTCTGTTTGACTGTAAAGCCTATATTCTTTGTTATCACAATGTCCTCATCAACCTACTACATGATTTTTTTTTTTCTTCATTCTGCAAACTCAGGCTTTTAAAGCTTCTGCGTATTCTGTCTCTTATAAATTTGGGGACTCTTGGCTGAAGGTGGCCATGCCAGCTGTCTTAAATGGGCTGTCACAGCGATATCACTATGACCAGTGAGGGGCACTACAAAGAGTTTTATGGATACCCAAATAGGACAAAATTCTTCATGAGGTGTCCAGTGATGAAATGGCCTACCCAGACTAGTTAAGAGTTCTCTGTCTCAGGATGAGTCAAGCCTAAGTAGGGGGCAGGAACTCAAGTCTGCAATTTATGCGTTTTTACCACCCAGAGAGCCTTTGAGTCCAAGATTCAGTCGAGATCAAGCCCCGCTGTGGGAGTGAGGGTGTAGAGTGCCGAGTTGTCATTGTTGATGTGGACTAGAACTTGGGCAAGAGGGGTCACTCCCAGGATCACCATCAAGTCACTACTTTAGAAGCCACTTCCTATGTCAGCATCTGGTCAGGATGTGGTAGGGAGCTGAGTTCCAGGGAAGCCCTGGAATGTAGGCTTTCTATCAAGACCTCCCTTCAAGCTCACAGTGATAAGCTGGAGCAAGCTGATGGCACTGCTGAGGAGACAGTAGCGCTGTGGGCTTGTTTTCAGGACCTTCTTGTTGACATACAAATCCATTTGCTCCTCTCTGGGGCACCATCTTCCTCAAGAAGCCCTCAGGAGGTAAAGACAATGGATGGAAGTGTAAACGAAAGACATGGTGGGGAGTGTGCTGAGCGGAGACTGTGTCGTCTGTTGATGGGAGGTGATTCAGGGTACAACCACATACTGTCACAATAAATCACAAGGAGCAGCAGAGAGGTGGAATGTGTTATTAACTCAGGAACTTCCGATCTACAGCACAAGAAAAGAAAGTCCTCAAGACGGGAGAGGAGAACTTCCAACCCTAGACAGAGGCAGAGAGTGCTCTGTGTTTGGGGTGCAATGGGATGGATAACCCTTCATATTAGGGCATATCAAGGCCCAGGAGTCACCTTTCTGGAAACAATAGGAGTCTGCCACAAGTAATGAGAATGAATTGTAATTAATATTGTTGCCAGCGTTTGGTGACCTTCTATGTGAGAGGTTTCTCATACGAGCATTGGGTCATTTCCATCAGCTTGGTAAAAGGGAACTTCATGCTTAAAGTTTAAGAAGAGGTCAGTGGGGTTGCAGATGGTACATTCATTCATGGGTCAGTGGCAATGCTACTGACCTGGGCTTTGTAGCCATTCTGTCATCTCCATCAGCTTCTCCTAGTACCCCTTAATGTAATACATCTAGGTGTGAGTGTGTTTTTGTTGTACACATATACTGGTAACTTCAAGAGAGGTCTAAAGTACTGGTTTTTTATTCTCACATCCACTGCTAAGAGTGACCTCATGAAGATTCTCCTATATGGAATATTTGGCGCTGTGTGTCACACACACTGCTAGGGGCTGAGGTCACTCAGACTGCCCCTCACTGGGTCCCTATGGAAGAAGAAAAATAGAGAAAAGGCTCAGGGCAGCAAATGGAGCTAATAGTATTTATCAGGATCCATTGCTCTTATCCCACCCTCTCTTGTTCCCAAATCCTTCTCTCTTTTTCTGTCATTTTTCTGTAATCACCTATCTAAGGGGGAAACAGTCTTTGTTTCTGGATGGGTCCAGTCTCCTCTACCCCTGTGCCCACTGCCCAACCTTGGGAAGCCTGGTATTGAGCTGTGCAGAGGAAGGGTTGCAGGTCTCCTGTGGATACTGTGCTGATAGGAAAATCTTCTGGGCTAACAAAAGTGACTCGACTAGCTGCTCCCCACAGGAACCCCATTCCCACACCAGGCCATCCTCACTGTTACATGACCAGCTAGCTGGATGCCTTATTTCACCTCCTAATTTCTGAACTAATCTCCAAAGATCACAGTGTTCAGGTTCTACTCCTGGGGTGTTACCCACGCTGCGTCCAGCTGTGCCCCACAACATGGTGAGAACTTGGGGGACCCCAGGCATTCTTCTAGAGATGCTTGGCTTCTAAGGCTCTTCCATCTATAAGCATGCTTTGCCCCTCTGCTGGCTGTCACTTGTGAAGTCTCTCCCTGGGCTACATGCCACCCACAGATTTCCTTAATGGCATGAAGCTTAGATCCACCGTGAGATTAGCACAGCTTGACAGGCCTGCGTCATGAGGAATTGCCTCAGTGTCTTTCATTCCAAGAATGTTTCTGGACCCAGGAACCCTTCGGGGCCTCTTAAGTGGAGGGGCTGTGTGTCAGGGTGGTCCTGATTTATTCTCTTGTCCCAGCATTCCCTCTCCACAGTATCACCATACCACAGACGACGTAATGACTCTGCCTCTAACCCATCCTTGCTCAGTTTCAGCTGAGGAAGAATGGCCGGGATGCCCAGGATTGGTCCAGAAGGATCCACTTAGATTGTAGAGAAAGAGGCAGAGACAAGAGTAACTTCCTAGTGCCTGTGTGTTAAATGTTGGGGGTGGTGTTGTCTGAGAGACAGGAAAATGGCTGCAGAGATTTGGGAATAAGGGTCTTCCTTGGGTCAAGTAGGGTGTTGGGTGGCAACCAAATACTATTTGGAACCGACTCCATCTCTGTTATATCTCCTGCACAGAGCCATCCAGCCTCTGGTGGACAGGCCTTCCTCCCTCACCTTGGCAAACTCCAGGTGCCAACCAGCAACTCCTCCCACATCCTCCCACCTGCTAATGCCTCCACTTTCAGCACCACAAAGATAGCAATCACCAAGCCCACAAACCCCATCTCTCTTCTGTGAGGGTAACCCTCCTCTCCCCACCTCCACCTGGATCTTTGCCCTACTTCTGCTCACCTCCCTCCTCACTGCTCTGCTCATACAAACCCCTGTCCCTCAACATTCTGCCCCCAAATACCCCATCACCCAGCACCTTTGTCCCCCATCACTCTTGTCCCAGTCCACTCCCACTGTCCCACCAGCCTGTTCTCTTCTAGACCTTTACTGTCCCTTCAGCTGCTCCTCTTCCCGTCCCACCCTTCTGAGGAACCACCACAGGTATCTAAAGAACGGGGAACACTGCTTTTGTGGGTGCTGGCCTAGGGTCTAGACTCTACTGCCTTTGTTTCGGGACAATTTTAGCAATTGCAAAAACAAGTCAGTCTAGAGATAGTTATGACTAATGGAAGGTTACAGGAGTGTGATGATTTCCCCAGGGCCCCCCTGCCCTGGGCCACGTCTTTTCCTGGCCTGTGTGGGCTGGCCCAGAGAACCCCCTCATTTCCAGTTGCTGCATACTCAGTGTATGGGGATGAATAGTGCCCCCTCTAAATTTATGCCCACTCAGAACCTCAGAATGTGACCCACCATACTTTTCTGTGTATAAGATGCCCACATGTATAAGTCGACACCTACTTCTCTAACCCAAATTAATACACAGGTTACTCCTGTGTATAAGATGACCCCAAATTTTGGTCTAACAATTTTAGACAAAACTATAGTCTTATACATGGAAAATTATGGCACTTTGTGAATAAGGTCTTTGCAGATGTAAAGATTAGGAATCTCTAGATGGGGGATGCCGGGATAGCTCAGCTAGTTGAGTACCTGCCTTGCAATTGCAAGGTCTGGGGATCAAATTCTGGCCCCAGCCCATGCAAACCCCTATGCTGAACTGTGGTGCAACTGGTAACTGCCAGGATGGTGGTGAAATTCTCACTTCCCATAAGGGAGGCCTCCAGTTTAGTTCTGCCCCATGCAGCCCCACATCCACCTGTGTGGAATGAAATTATATCAAAAATCTGATGATGTGCTACTATGGAGACAGCTCTGCGCCCTCCCACCTTCTCTCTGTCTCTCTCTTACCTTCTCTCAAACAATAAAATTAATCTTAAAAAAAACCCAAAAAATCCTCTTGGTGAAATCCTTCCGAATTTAGGGCAACAACTCCTGTCTCTGAGGAAAAGGAGAGGGGAACTCAGAGACATGGGAAGAAAGGTGATATGAAGACAGGTTGGAGCGATTCTGCCACAAGCCTAGGCGTGCCAGGCACAGACAGAAATGGGAAGAAGTCAAGATTCTTTATGAAGGGAGCTAACCTGCTAACACCTGGCTTTTGTACTTCTGTACTCCAAAACTGTAAGAAAATAAATTTTGTTTTAAGCCATCAAGTTTGTGGGTTTTCTTTTTCTTTTTAAAATTTAATTTCATCTTTTGATCCAGCAGTGCTGGGAAACCAGCACACTTGGGGCTCAAGGTCTTTTGATGCTCTTACTGTGGATCCTGCACAGGAATTTGGGAACAGTGGCAGGGTCACCCCGTGACAGTCACACCATCCTGGTCACTACTCAGAAAAGCTTCCTGAATTGCTCGTTTCAGGAGAATGATTACCAGTCAGTTGATCCATGAACTGTGGCTTCTTCACCTGTAAAGCAGGGAGACTAATACCTGCTTCTAGGGCCCTAGGGGGGTTAACGGGGGCAACAGGTGAGCCGGTGCCCAGCCCCAAGTTTGGAAGGAAGCAGACCATCAATAAGGGACACTATCTACCCCATGCTTTCTCAGCTCTCAGACTCTTTCTCACCTGGACAATCTGTCCCACGTCACCTGCACAATCTGTTTCACGTCACCTGCACATGGCCTTGCTCACTCCATCCAGGCCTTCTTTCCTCTCATGGCACCCCTCCCCTCCCCCATGCAGAGTTCTGTTACAGTGAAGGTAGCATTGACCTGAGTCAGATGTCTGCCCACGTGAGTGCACTCTACATGCTGTGTTTGGGGTGGCCTAGTCTCCATTCTGTCAAGTGAGGGTGCCCATTGGAAGGGCTACTTGGGTGTGACACCCTCGCCCCCACTGGACCCTGCTTATTTCCTTCTCTATTCCTCCCCCGGGGCCTGACCCCATGTGCCCTGCCTCTGGGAAGGCTTCAGGCTTCACAGATCAGTATTTCCAACTTGGTGCCTTCGTTGGGATTCTAACTTAGACCTACATAGTAGAACTAAATCTTATGCCCAAATTCCCAAATAATAATATAACAGACACAGATAAAACCTAATAATAATAGAACTTGAATCTGCAATTGAGAAATGAGCAGACAGTCTAACCCATAGGTCGGTCCTGTCCTCTGTCCTGTGCTGGGGTGGGTGTGAAGGTGACCTGTGCTCAACATTTCGCACGTTTTCATGAGCCCATCTACACACAGGGCCCCAGAATGTGTGGGTGTGGACCAGGAGCTCCATCCTCAATCAGGATGAACAGGAGGAAGACGCATGGGTCAGGGAGGAAGGCAGCCACTGCATGTGTCTCAGAGGTAGTACTTTCCCCACAGCAGCCATAGGGCTTTGACAGGCAGAGCTAGAGACACTCGTGTGACACAGCCAGGCCCCGCATGATGCTTTTATTGTTTAAGTCTATTTCAACCTGGAGGGCAGCAAGAGAAGGGACAAATATCTGTGTACAGAGGAGGTACGTTGGGGAGAACAACGCATTAGGAGCACAGATGGGAAGCGCGGAAAGGAGGATGGGGAACAACTCAGGATGCACTTTGGAGCTGGCCTCAGGAGTCCTTTTTCTTGACCTGTGGGAGAGAGGACATGGTCAGGGCCCCGAGGCCCATGAAGAGTAGGAGTGGCTCATCGGTGGCTGACTCGGCACTCGATTCGGGGCAGGGCTGTTGGGTTCTCCCCATGCTCTGGTGCTGCATTCAGTAATGACCTGTAGTCCGGTTATAAATTCCCCGAGATGCAAGGATACATCAAGGCCGAGGCCAGGCTCTGAGATCCCCTCCTGTCCCACGTCCAGTGTTCCGCTCGCTCTCTCCAACCCGTCTACCCCGCCCCCTCACCATGGCGACCAGCACGAGGGCGCTGACCAGCACCGCGTACAGCGTGGCCTTCCCCAGCAGGACCTCGTAGACGATGGTGGCGGACAGGACTCCTTGGTGGTAGGACACTGTGGGCAGGAAGACAGAGCAGGCAGGTACCAGTGGGTAGGTGTCTCTGGCCCCGTACCCCACCCCTTCCCCGGGTCCACGGGTCCCCATTGTCTGGTTCCAGAGCAAAGACCACGGGAGATGGAGAGAAGGAAGGACGGTCACTCACCCGAGGTGACGCCACAATCTGAAAGAAGAAAGGGGGAGGGAAACAGATGAGCCCATGACAAACAGAGTCAGCCCTGTGCTCAGCACAGACGTCAGGCCCAGACCCGAGGAGACCAGCCCTGTCCTCCCTCCATTGTGCCCATGGAGCCACGTCGTCCTGGACACTCATGGGCCGCGGTGGCACTGAGGGGGGTGGGGCCCCACCACGCAGACGCGGAGCCCAGGCCTGTCGTCAGGGGCCCGGCTGCAGGGCCAGGTGGGGCTGAGGCTCGGGGGCGCCAGCAGCCCCAGGGGCCCTGCCCTCCTTCGTGGCGGGCTCTGGTCTTCGCACACGCACCCCTGCTTTCTGTATCTGCTCTCTCTAGTCTTCGGCTTGGACCCCCCCCCTACTCTCTGGTCTGACTCACGTGCAGGCCCCCCTCACCTGCTTTGCCCCAGGCCTCGGCACTGATGTTCTGGGTGATGGGTTTGGGGCGAGACTGAGTCCAACTCTGCTCGTCGTCGAGGCCATAGAACTGGACTTGGCAGCGGAAGTGGTTGCGGGGGTTGTGCCAGAAGGTGGCGGAGACCCTCAGCCGGCTGCTCAGAGCGTAGCGGGAGTCATTCTGGCCGGGCTGCTCCTTGTAGGGCTGAGGGTCCGTGCTGACCCCACTCTGGATGTCC
>PVKE010015307.1:0-17353 GCA_004027555.1 Craseonycteris thonglongyai
GGACCGAGGATCGAATCCCGGCTCCGGCCCAGGCAGGACCCACGTGCTGAACTGCGGAGTTCCCACAGTTCGGTTCTCTAACTGTCTCTGTCTCTGTCTCTCTCTCTATCTGTCAAAAGTAAAATAGAAATAACTATGCACTGAAGACAAAAAGATAATTTCTCTCTATAAATGTGAAAAGATAAAAAAAAAAAAAAAATTCAAGTAGCAGATTTGATCCCTTTTAAAACTCAAAAAAGAATTTTACTGATAATTTATTAAGGAATAACATTAATTAAATAACATAATATTTTAGATATTAATATCTGTGTCTAATATAAACATTAAATATATAAATAGAATGAATTAAAATACTGAAATAACATTAGATTAAAATATAATATTAATCTTTATTTTGTTACTTAATAGCCTTAATAAATATGTATCATAGTTTGATGTTGGCCACTATTTCATTTTAAGAGTCTATTTGAACATAAAAAGCCCACCCATCCTTGAGCCAGATATCAGCAGAGGCTTGTGGCTGAGACAAATTATAACATTACAGCTAAAATATTTCTTTGATTTCATAGATCTATTTAGGGAGAATCTACCTTTTCCCCAAAAACATCATTTTGAAAATACCTGGTTTTACTAATTTATTTAACAGACATTATGTAGTCATGTTGCAAGTACTGTTCTCAATTTTTTATATATTTTAAGCCATTTAGTCCTCACAACAAATCTGTGAAGTGGATACAATTATTCCTATTTTAAAGACGAGGAAACTTAGCACAGAGGAGTTAAGTAACTTAACAAGTAATTTAGCAAGTATAACAACTGGAATTTGAACCCAGATAGTCTGATTTCAGAGTCATTGCTCTCAAGTTCTCTGCTATGTTAACTCTGCATTATTAAATATTAAGAATCCTAGGAATGCCGGGATGGCTCAGCAGGTTAAGTGCTAGCTTTGTAGCCCTGGGGTCCAAGGATCAAATCCCAGCCCTGGCCCCTGCAAACCCATATGCTGAACAGGGGTGTGTCCATTCGGCTCTTGCTGGGGTGAGCTGGGGGTGGAGGCCCCCAGTTCCACCTCCAGTTCACAGGGGCATGCCTCCCATGCGGGAGCCCCCAGCTCGTTCCCACCCTTTGAGGCCCCTGCCCATATGTGTGGAACAAAACTGTTGAAAACTGATGATGTACAACTGTGGAGACTGCTCTGGGCCCTCCCACTTCTCTCTGCCTCTGTCTCTGTCAAAAACGATAAAATAAATCTTTTTTTTGTTTTTTAAAGAATCCTATACATTGTGCATATCCAATGTAGGTATCCAAACAAATAAATATTTTAGAATTGATTGCTGTATAGACAGTTTATATGGAACTTTTAGTTTAATAGACTTTGTACTATCCACATCAACAAAACAGTGTTCCTATGGACTGGTCATGATCTGAAATAGCACTTAGCACTGGATGTTGTACTGTCATTAAAAGAGACTTCACCCCTTTTTTTCCCAATTATGTTGTCCTTTTGGATTTTTCCCCACACAGTGCTACTGTATTTCATGAACTGGTGTATAAACAAACCAAAATTATTTCTTCAAATCAAGAACTTATATATGAAGCACGACGCTTAGTTTTAGAACCTGGAAGACTGGCACAACATTTCCCTGTAACAACTGAGGAAAACCCTATCTTTGTAGTAAGCCGGGAACCTCTGAGTACCATAGGATTGATATATGAAAAAAGTAAGTTGGGATTTTTCCTGTTGTTCTTACTAGCCACTTAAAAAAAAAATCTGTAAAAATTATTGTTGTCTTCATAAAATTGATTGATAATGGCATGAATGTAGACCTTTCATAAACATTAAAATTTTTTTAATTAGTTGAACAATACTAGTAAAATTTAAAAGCCTTGTAGGGGATATAATGTGACATTAAATATTTTATCATAAAATGGTAAAATAGTTTGTCATACATGTTTCACTGTAGTTCTTTGCCATTAATATTTTACTAACACTCAAAATTACCTTTTGTATCTTAAGTTTCAGCAAATATTATCTCATCCAGTATGAGCAGGATACTTTGTCAGGCTATAGACTCTTTAAGAAAAATTAGATCTGCACTTTAGAATCTTTTAAATTATTAATCCTACAGGTAAAAAAAATAAACTACGTAGATTTTTAATTTTCTGTTTGGGTCTTTGGAATTGGATTTAGATTTAAAGAGAAGTGTTGAGCTTGTAGTGTTGGAATGTATTTAAGAAAAAAGTTAAACTTCTTTGATATAGTGTAGGTAATTTGTTAGTAACTTATTATAGAATGAGCATTATCGTTTTAAGCATTTTTGTTTTTTGTTTTTTCTAACCAGGAAAAGAATATTGAGTTTTGCCACTAATGTTTAACTTGGAGGTTATTTAGAGGTTAATGTTTGAGTGAGAGGTTTCTATATTAAGGATGTTAATAAATTATTCAAAAGTCTTTATTTCTTATTTGAATTCTTTTACTTCAATGTTTTAGTTTCCCTCCCTAAAGTACATCCACGTTATGACTTAGATGGAGATGCTAGCATGGCTAAGGTTAGTATTTAATCAAGTTACTATGTACACATCTGAATTAAAATTATCTTACCAATAATAGAAGCAGTAATATATATTGTATCTCTATTATTTATGCCCATATGATTTAGGAAATTACTCACTTAAATTGTTATCCATTGCAGATAATTTTGTGCTCTTGACATTATATCCTCTCTTGAATTCATAAGAAAATTTTCTCCATTGAGACAGTGCGTGTTTAGTATTATGTTAAGGATGGAATATTATGTTATATCTGTCCTTAGCTTTTAGAAATTGATAGTTGTTGTTTTTGTCTTTTAAGATTTTTTATTTTATTGTTTGACAGAGAGAGAGAGACAGAGACAGAGAGAAGGGGGAGGGCCCAGAGCAGTCTCCACAACCATACATTACTAGTTTCAACAAAATGACATTCCACATGGGTGAATGTGAAGCAGGGCAGGAACCCAACCAGGGCCTCCCACGTGGGAAGCACACCCTGGTTGGGAACCAAACTAGGGGCCTCCCACATGGGAAGTATGCCCCCCAGTTCAGCATATGGGTCTGCACGGGCCAGGGCTGCAACTGGATCCCTAGACCCCCACGACTGCAAGGCAAGTGCTCAACACACTGAGCCATCCCAGCATCCCCGATAGTTGTGTTTTTAATTAACCTGATAAAAGTACATAAGCTTGAAAATTTTTATATATAAACGTTTTCCCTACTCTGTATCACAATTAGCACCCAATATTGACATTTTATATTTCTTCATTAGGCAATAACAGGAGTTGTATGTTATGCCTGTAGAATTGCCAATACCTTGCTGCTGTATCAGGAATTAATGAGAAAGGGGGTACGATGGCTGATGTAAGTAATGGATTGAAATTTGAAAATTGATCTTCACATAAACATCTCTAAATTACTGGTAACTGCCCTATCATTGATACTTTTCTCTTCAAACTAGGTAGGGTAAGGCACTTAATTTTTATTATAATATATTTGTTTCACATTTAGTTTATAAAACATTTAGCAGTTATTTATTCATTTGATTCCTACAATAACCTTGTGAGACAAGACAATAATATCTGAATTTTAAAACTTATCCCACCACACTGTATTGTGTGTGGCAAATGAATTTCTTTTCTAAGGATGTTGACGTGGCTGCCATTTCACTATTTTGGAAGGATTTTGTTGTTGTAATCCAACCTATAGTTCTTTCTAGGGTGTATATACTCATAATCTTCCTGCCTTTTTCCCAAATGAAATATACACTCAGCTTTTTGTAAAAAACAGCATTATTGAGATATTGTATAATTTATATAGTATAAAATTCACCCATTTTTTTTTATTGTTTGATAGAGAGTGAGAGACACATAGAAGGGGGATAACCCAGAGCAGTCTCCATAGCTGCACATTGTCAGTTTTCAACATAGTTTCATTCGACACAGGTGGATGTGGTGCTGTGCAGGGTGGGAACCAGGCCTGGGGCCTTCAGCATGGGAGGCACACCCTGGACAGGAACCAATCTGAGGGCTTCCCTTGTATACCCCAGTTCAGCATATGGGTCCACACGGGCCAGGACTGGGATTCAATACCCAGACCCTTCAGACACAAAGCAAGCGCTTGCTTAACCCACTGAGCCATCCTGGCGTCCCCTCACCCATTTTTTAAATGTATAATTCAATGATATTTTTCATTCACAGAGTTTTACCACCACCACCACTAATTTTAGTCTGTTTTTATCACCCAAGCTGAAACTCTGTACCCATTAGCAATCACTCTCCATTTTTGCTATATAACCTCCTAGCCTTAGGTGACCACTAATATGCTTTATATTGCTATAACTTTGCCTGTTCTAGATATTTCATATAAATGAAACCATATAGTATGAGTACACACTCACCTTGACAAGCAATTTAAAAGCTAACTTTTTTAAAATTTTTTTGCTAATCACAATGTAATTAATTCTAGGTCAAAATATTGATCATTTAGTTGAGTATTCTCTTTCTGAAAGTGACCCTAGGAAGTATTTTGTGGATGAATTTGATTTGACCTTTTTTACCTTTCATGATTTGTAGATGTCATCTTTCCATCTGATAGAAATGGAGAATAAATGGTTTCTAGTTCTCTACGGCATCATTTGAAGCTTTTGGGTTTTATTCGTATATAAATTACCTTATGTTCCCTGGGCTCATAGTGCTCTTCAGCTTTACTGATCGTGACTCAATTTTTATATACCCATCTCACATCTTTCCTTCCCTTTCTGCAAAAACATGTAGGAAGCACTTCGTCATTCTTGCTCTGCTAATGTTCCTAAGAAGAAAATGGAATAGGCTCTTCTTTTTTCTGTCACCCTTATGTTAAACCCATAAATGTATGCTTATACTTTTTTGTGTGTGTTCATGTATGTGGTTTGTATGCCTGTGCTTTTTCCATTAAGAAGCCTCTATTTTTACTAATAGTTTATGGAGAAATCTAAGTGATGACTCCATGTATTTTCATAGTACTGTTAGTAATAGCACTTTTCTCTTATTGTTGTTATCTACTCCAGTTAACTGCTCAGTGAAGCTTTTATTACTTTTACTTATTGAGCTATTAGTTTAACAAGTCATGAGAAAATAGTTTTGTTTTGTTTTGTTTTGGTTTGGTTTTTTTCCACATAGTTTCATTCCACAGGTGGGTGGGGCTGCACTGGGCAGGAACTGGGCCGGGGTCTCACCCCGGTGAGAACTGAACTGGAGGCACTACTCAGTTCAGCATATGGGTGCACACGAGCTGGGGCTAGGATTCGATCCTCAGTCTCCAGGGCTGCAAAGTGAGCACTTAACCCACTGAGCCATCCAGGCTTCCCCTGAGAAAATAGTTTTTAATATAGACTACTGTTGGCAAACTTTTCTTTCTTTGCTTAGTATATGTTTAGACTTCGTGGGCCACCTAAGGCCTCTGTTTTTATTTTGTTTTTACAACCTTTAAATATGTAAATACCATTCTTAGCAAAAACAAGCGTCAGGCCTGATGCAGACAAAAATAAACCTTTCTGTTGTGTTATTTACTATGTGATCTCTGCTTCTTCAGAGATCATATTAATTGATTTAAAGTATAAATCAGACAGCAATCTACTATGAGTAGTAAAAGTTAATTCTGATGGTATCAAATGTTATGCTATTCAGCTTATGTGTGATTGTAGATTTGTCTTTAATTTTTAATGTAACTTTAATGCCTTAAATGTCTAAATTGTTAACCTAATAAGTAGTAATGGTTTATGCCCTAGATGTGTGTAAGGCTCACAAAGATACTTTTATAATAAAAAGTGAACTGGCTTTTATAACATATCAAGACTTAAAAAATTTGAATAGTAGGGCAGCAGTATAATTAGTTGTAGATGAGAAAACAAATAACTTCTTAGATAAACTAATAAGAATATTATTTTTTAGAGAATTAGTTAAAGATGATTACAGTGAAACTGTTCATAAAAAGACAGAAGTTGTGATCACATTGGATTTCTGCATCAGAAACATTGAAAAAACTGTGAAAGTGTGAGTAGATTACTTCCTTACTAATAGTGCTTAAAATGTTAAATATTATTACATTTTTGTTTAATTTGTTTGGTTAACCTTGGCACATATAGCATGCTATTTAAGTGTTTGAATTAAGACACAAACTCAGTTCAAGTTCCTTCCTCAAAAGCAAATATACTCAGTCATCTCAGCAAGAAATGAACACCATCTCTTTGGTGGCATTTTCTCCTTCCCTTTGCAAAGGGAAAGGTAATCTGAGATAGAAAGGTCTCATTTTTTTACCTTGCAAAGCAGACACTCTGAATAGGAAAATTAAAAACCTGTACCGTAATCAACAAAGGAAGTAGGAAGAGATATAGATGTATATTTTGGTAGTAGTTTTAGAATTTTGGGATTACTTTTAGTTTACTTTTACTTATTAATCTTATAACTGAGAATTTCTTTTGAAACAATTATATTTTAAAGTGCGCTTTTCTGAGGCTGTACTAAAGGGTGTCCCAAAATTCACGCAGGATTTGAATTTTGTGTTATTTGTGCGGTAAAGTGTTGCCAACGGAAAAAAAAGACAGCGTGACAGCTGACAGTTCAGGGTTATTAAAAATGGAGCGCTACACGAAAGAACAATGTGTTTTTATTGTTGAGCAATGAAAATTTACAATTTTTAATTATAAACTTGTGCTTTCTATCAAAATTACTTCTTGCGTGTATTTTGGGACACCCTTTTATTTGTACTGCACAGGAAATATTAATGAAATTAGTATTTACCTCTATTGTGAAATCTAGCATTTTAACTATTATCCTGGCATGAGACTATTTGAAATTAAGTTGTCTTTTATATGTAACTCCAAATCTGCAAATTTATAAGTACAAATATATAAAATTTCTTCATTACAAAAACATCAAGTTTTCTTGGTATCTATTGTTTTTGTAGGCTTTGCATTCAACATTTTATTCTTAAATGGTTATGATAATAAAAACTCAGATACGATTTATAAAATATCTTTTTAAATCTGTGTATTCATCATGTTTATTTACTTTTTCCACACTTGTTTTCAATACAGATATGAAAAGATGATGAAGGTCAACTTAGAAGCAGCAGAGTTAGATGAAATTTCAGACATACACACCAAACTGTTGAGAGTGAGTATTTATAAAATTATGAACATCATAGGGTTATAGTCTTTTTCTTTGCTGGCAAGATTAGATGTAAACTTTTTTAGAGACATGATGAACCTACATATTTCCAAAGAAAGTATTTTTTTCCCATTCTTAGGAACTGTTTACAATATTTAAAACCCTTATCGCCATGCAGTTCTTTATGATATTTCCAAAGCCGGCTTTCCTTTAAGTCCATTTCTCTTTTCCTCTCTCCCTGTTGCTCTTTAAAATTCATAATTGCTCTTTTATGGGGAAGCTGATATGGCTCAGTGGGTTAAGCACTCACTTTGCAGCCCCAGGGACCGAGTTTCGAATCCCGGCCCCAGCCTGTGTGGACCCATATGCTGAACTGGGCAGTGCCCCCAGTTCAGTTCTCACCAGGGTAAGACATTGGCCCAGTTCCTGCCCTATGCAGCCCCGTGCCCACCTGTGGAATGAAACTATGTGGAAAAACCAATGATGTGCAACTATGGAGACTGTTCTGGGCCCTCTCCCTTCTCTCTGTCTCTCTCTGTCTGTCTGTCTCTCTCTCTCTCTCTCTGTCAAAAACAATTTAAATAAATCTTTAAAATTTATAATTGGCTCTTTTGATGCTGCTATGGCAATTAAAAAGCAAGTTCATAAATGTAATTTAACATGCAGAGTGTTTAAACTTAGAACTAGGTTACAGTTAGAAAAATAAATATTTTCTGAAATAAAATGTAAGAAAAGAATAATTTGGGTTTCATAATACATGAATCTAACCTGTAACTAAAAAAAAGAAATTAGGGAAAGTCGGGAAGCCTCAGCAAGTTAAGTGCTCGCTTTGCAGCCCAGGAGATCGAGGATCGAATCCCTGCCCTGGCCTGTGTGGACCCATATGCTGAACTGGGGTGTGCTTCCCATGCGGGAAGCCCCAGTCTGGTTTCCACCCTGCGTGGCCCCTACCCACCTGTGTGGACCAAAACCATGTCAGAAACTAATGGTATACAACTATGAAGACTGCTCTGGGCCCTCCCCTTCCTCTGTCTCACTCTGTCTCTCTCTCTCTGTCAAAACAATAAAATAAATCTTTTAACAAAAAAAGTTTTAAGATCTGTATATGTTAAAAAATTATGTGAAAAGCAGATAGATTGAAAAAATGTGATGCAGGGTTTTTTTATAAAAGTAGCTCATATAAATTTATAAGGAAGACATTAAATAGTAAATAGACAACATTTAGAAATTATCTTAAAAATGAATAGATCTAATGAAACTTGAAAAAGACGCTCACAATAGTAATAGAAAACTGCATATTATAGTAACAGTAAGATACTATTTTTGTCTTTCAAATTACCAAGGCTTAATCAGTTTCTGATACAACAGGTGAGGCCCCAAAATGTACATTTCTGACAAGTTCCTGCATGAGGCTGGGCTGCTGATCCCATGCTTACAAGAGTATAGTAAAAAGGGTGCCCTTGTTTGTTGCTAGTGGCAGTGTAAACCGCCACTTAAAACTTTATTTGAAAAGCAATAGTATGTATCAGGACCCTTCAAACATTTAGATATATTTATCATTTAAGTCTAATGTTTATCCTTTCTTTAAAAGTTTTAAAAATGCTTAGTTCTATGGTTGATAAGTGATAAATTTACTAAGCCTAAAATGAGTGGGATCTTAGATGAGGTTTCATTTTCTGTTTTTAAGAGAAATTCCTTTTCTTTGTCCTCTAAACAAATAGAGCACAATCTTACACACCTATATTTTATACTTGGATCTATCTATGCTAATGGTCCTTCTATTTGATTTTTACTATGCTATGAGATAGAGAATTAACTATATTTTACAGATTAATTAATTAATTGAATGATTAAAAGTTTGTTGTTATTGTTTTTTTTAAGGATATTTAATGTAAGAAATGTTTTTAAAATGTATTAATACTAATTAGGCCTATATTTTATTGTCATACTCTTGGTGGAACTCAACCCAAGAGTGGGCCTTGCTTTTAAAGATAAAAGTAATTATTCTGACTTCGAAGCAATCTGTAAAAGAATTAGAATTCAGATGTTAGACTCCATTGACATTGTTATTATCATTTCTGATTTTTGGTAATTTGGATCTGAACCTATTGATTTTATTTAGCTTTCCAGTTCTCAGGGAACAATAGAAACCAGTCTTCAGGATACCAAAAGCAAATTATCTCCAGGTGGATTGCTGGCAGATACATGGGCCCATCAAGAAGGCACTCATCCAAAAGATAGACAGTAGGTTATATAACTTCATTGGTAGTTTCTGCTCTTATTAATAAATGTTCTTTTTCACATCAACTCAGTTAACTTATTTGAGTTTTTCTTCCTTAAATAGTGTAGAAAAGCTACAAGTGCTGTTAAGTTGCATCACAGAGATTTACTATCAGTTCAAAAAAGACAAAGCAGAACGTAGTAAGTAAAATTTACCATTTGTTATATTAATCTAATGAATCAGTTCTACCAGTTTAATTCAGTTGAATTGATATGTTTATATGGGTATCTGCTTATGTTATTTATTTCAGAGATGTGATTCTGCCATAGATGAGGTTAAATTTTTTAAAACCTACCTTTTGAATCTTTAAAAAATAAAAAATAAAAATTTATTTAAAAAAATGAAAATTTTAAATCAGGGGTTATGAACTCCAAAACCTCTAGAGGCCAGGCACATAACAGAAATTCACCGAATTTGTTGCTTAGTATTCTGATATTTCAAGAAAAGCTAGAAATACAGATTTTATTAGAAATATCCTGATTTTGAATGTTGGCAGTATAATACTTCTTTTTACTGTTAACACTATACAGACCAAGTAAAAATATTTGTGGACTGATTATGTCTAACCCATGGGTCACAAGCTTGTGATAGCTGCTTAAACACAGCCTTTTTGAAGTAATAATCGCAAAAGAAAAAAATACTCTGTGCAACTTTATGATTCTACATTTACAAAAGTAACATATTTCCTTATTTTTAGGACTAGCTTATAATGAAGAACAAATCCACAAATTTGATAAGTAAGTATCCAGATATGTTTAATAATTATTTTGGGTTGTGTTATTAATGATTCTTAAAGTTGAAATTAATTCATTATAAATATGTTATAATCTTAGCTTTACATAGTTATTACTGTTTGTGTACATATTTGAGGCCCATTCATTTGGCCCTGGTTGAGAGGTTACTGAGGTTACGAAGGTTACTGAGGTAGGAGAAGGAGAGGGCGGGGCTGCTTCTGCCTCATTCACTTCTATTGCAGAAGGATAGAAAATAGGGAACACAGGCAAGGGGAGACTTAGCCATCTTCTTAATGTCATTCAGTAAATAAATTGTGGTTATTCTTCCTTCTCATTCTCCTCCTTATTACTGTAATGTCTATCTTACAAACCTTTGGCTTTCTACTATAAATATTCTAAAGTCACAACAGTCATCATAGGAAACAAATTTCATATACTTGAAATTTTCTTAATATTGTAAATGATTGGATTAAGCCTCTGATTATTTCTGAATTACAGGCAAAAACTGTATTACCATGCAACAAAAGCTATGACCCACTTTACAGATGAGTGTGTTAAAAAGTATGAGGTATTTTTGGATAAGTCAGAAGAATGGATGAGGTAGGTAAACTTTTGTGGTAATGTTTAGTGGTTTACTGCACAATATACAATTTAATGAATATTGTAGATTTAAGTAAGAATAGACTGCTTATTAATTAGTTATTTTTGGTTTTCAGGAAGATGCTTCATCTTAGGAAACAGTTATTATCTCTAACTAATCAGTGTTTTGATATTGAAGAAGAGGTATCAAAGTATCAAGACTATACTAATGAGGTACAGCTATCAAAACTATCTAGAAAAAATCTTTTTTCCTAAGAAAAGCTAGAAATACAGATTAGGAAAAATTAAAATAAAATTCTTCTCAGTTTATATTTGATTATGATTGAGAAGGGAAAAATAGGACATAATATGCTTACGTCAGCTCTACTCCATTTGTGGTATGTATTTTGAGCCAAGTTTTAAGAACAGATGTTTTACAGTTGAAAACATCTGATAGGCTGGGGGGGTGGGGGGGAGGTTATCATCTATAAGAAAACTTTTTTAAAAAGAATGTTGATGTAAGTATTATATCATTGATAGTTTTTAAATTAAAACTTAAAGCTATAAAGGACTTATTAAAACCTATAACATGTGATTTAAGATCTGTAGTAAGTACTTTGTTCTGTAATTAATGTGAAGTCTTTATCAATTTTAGTTACAAGAAACTTTGCCTCAGAAAATGTTTGCAGCCTCCAGTGGAATCAAACATACCATGACCCCAATTTATCCATGTTCTAACACATTAGTAGAAATGACTCTTGGGTAAGAAATTTACTGTTTAATAACCATGATATTTCCATTTGTTTTTATTTCAGTTTGTGATCATCTTGATCTCTTATATTAACATTTTTTATATTTGTTGTGAAGGCATTTGCTAATGTTATTAGTGGCTTAGTTCAATATAGAAAATAAAACAGTATAAATATAATTCTAAAACTTTTGCATACTTTTTTGAATGAAGATGCTTATTTATTTTTATTTTGTATGTATAGTATGAAAAAATTAAAGGAAGAAATGGAAGGGGTGGTTAAAGAACTTGCTGAAAATAATCATATTTTGGAAAGGTGAGTTAATGCAAATATCCTTCTGCCCTGTGATTTTATATGCCATTGAGTACATAAATATTTATAGTTGGCATCACTCTTGTCTTCCTGTATCACTAGATTAAGCAGTGGGAAAGGGATATAAAGTAAGAACCTTTACTGTTTTGTGACTTCCATGTTGCCTTTTCATTTGTTTGAGGTTGTTCGGATAAACACAAGTCAGTTATGATTGACCCCATTTTATAGAAGCACTGGTTAATAAGATTTATTTGCTTTATTTAAATTACTTGAATCAGTTTGTGAAAATGAAAGTCTTCACATTTTTTATAACATTTTCTCACTAGAATCATAATTTTTAATTTAGTATCAGTTGCTTATAAGATGGCAGCACTATGATTGGTGCTGGGTAACTTACAGAGCCCTCTGCAGATCTTGCAAGTGATGCCATCTGTAAATACAGTTCTTTGAGGAGTTGACTGTCTGCTCATCTACAGAACCCTATTCAGAGAGAAAGAGATTTGGAAAACCTACATTGCAAATAAAGACACTGGGACGGTTGTTTCCTCATCCTGGTTCCCAGAGAACTTGAATCATATTTGGTTCTCTAACCCCTAAAATACTAATTAAAAGGTTTCACATTTATATGATGTCTGTTCACTTGCAGTGCACTTTAACACTGCATTAGTTCACTTAACGTGCATGCCAGCCTTTTACAATAGCAGAGCAGGCAGCCTTTATCCACGGTCTGCAGTATTAAAATCCATAGTCTGTGAAGATGAGCTGGAGCTAGAACCCAGCTTGCTATCTCCTCATAAAGTCTTTTCCCCACTATACCTATTCTCTAAAGCTCAAGAGAGTCACTATCAGGAAATGACATCATTTTTGTGCTGTGTGCAGAAAGTTATCAGACACTTCTATAGTATTATCGATGTTTTAATTTAATGAATTGTTAAAAATGCAAACAATATGTAATTGTAAAAATTCGGAACTAAAAACTCTACCTTCCCTTTCCCATGACCCCTGCATCCTTGCAGAAGTACAAACAAGTAGTACGGTAAATACAAGTAGTACATGTGTGTCTTACAAGAATGGAATCATTCTGTTCATACTGGTTTAGTCTTACTTTTTTTCACTTATATATCGAGGGTACTTTTTCAAGTCCATACATAGAGCTCTATTTTTCTCATTTTCCACTGCTACCTAGTATTCCAATGTATGGATCTACCATATCTATTTAATGTATCCCTATTTATTGGACATTTAAGTTTTTTCTAATTATTCATAATAACAAAGCATGCTTTAGTGAACATATTTGTATGTACATCCTAATGTTCTTGTGAAGAATTTTTAAGGGATCAATTTCTAGATGTGGAATTGTTGAGTTAAAGGGTATGCACATTTAATTTTGATAGGTATTATTAATTTGTTCTTTAAAAGGTATGTATGTGGTGGTCTCAAACAGAAAGACTACACTTTTAACACTAAATGTTACTTGTTTTTTAAATGATTTCTGATTTGTTTAGTAAAAACTGATAACTTGTTTTAATTTGCATTTCTTTGGTTAATGATATCAAGCATCATTTTGTATTTTGATTCAATTTTTTTTCTGTGATTTGCCTATTATGCTTTAATTTCTTTCCTATTGGTTTATACCTATTACATCATAATTATCTTTTTATAGTATCCACTTTATAGTTTTTTTACAACTTTATCTAAATCCTACATTTATCCTAGCAAAAGATTAGCAAGTAAGAGAGACTATTAAAATATGCTTTAACAAACTTTTATATTGAATCACTTATGCCTTCTGGAATAAAATCCCCACTTTCCAAAGCATGTCCAATAAGTCAGTTCCTCCTGTGTTATATTTATAGGTATGTTTGACAATGTATGGGTAATAGAACATGCCATAATCTTGATTTAAATATTAAGTGACTACTTAAGGATTTGTGTCCAAATTTGTGCACTCTCTCCATGTGGTATCTCACTATCATTCCAGATTTTTTTCTATCAAAAATCACTTACTATCCCCCTTCCCAGCTTAGTTTCCACACTAATTTTATTAATCTCTTTAGTAGATAACCTTTCTCCTATTCCCTTGAACATAAATTATTTTAGACACTTACTCTTTACTCCCTTTTATTTATCAAGTTTGGTAATCTTTCAAAATGTTTCTGTATTTCACCTCATCAGTCTCATTCAGCTCTCCTTTCCTCCTCACATGTGAGCTGTAGTAATAAACTACCACCTATTTTCTTAACCCCAGGCTCTTCCATCTGTCATGGGGTATTACAGCCAAAATAGTCTTCCCAAATACTGGTTTTATCATGCCACTCCCTTGGCTCAAAAATGTCCAAACTCCTGTTATCTAAAAGGTCAATGGTTGGTAACAATTAGATAGTTTCCCAATTACCAACCAGTGTCACCCCATTAAATTTAACAATTAAAAAAATAAAATAAAATATCTGAGTTTAAAAAATATATAAATAAATAAATATATGGTCAAGTCTCCATTTATACTTGAATTTTGAATATAATAATCTGCTCCCAGCCAGCTCACCCAACTTATTTCTCACTACTCTCCAAAATAGCAATCTGTTCCAGCAAGGTTTCTTTCATTCCTTGATGTCCCTTGAGCATGTCACACTTACTCCCAACTCCCATCTTTGCTTACAAATACCACCCCACCAAAAAAGAAATTAATCTAATTCTGCCTAACATTGTCTGGAGTATATCATTCCTCATTTCCTCTTAAGTCTTCTCAAGCAACTAAATTGTATTTCTTTATATATTTATAATACCACTATATTTCAATAAGAAATAAAGCAATTCATAGTTGATTAAACTATTTTTAAAAAGTTTATTCCTCTGAAAAGTTTTCTATAGTATTTATTTAAATGTTGGGCACCAAATAAGTAAATTTTTTTGAGATTGCCGTTTTTCTTCCATGTTTTTAGGTTTGGCTCTTTAACCATGGATGGTGGCCTTCGCAATGTTGACTGTCTCTAGCTTTCTAGGAAGTTTGAGAAAAGTTTGTTTGCACAAGAAAATAATGCTGAGGCATTAAATGAATGCTTCTATAGGTGGTGTCTTATTTCTACAATTCAGTATTTGATGTGGTTGTGTAAATATGTACAGTATTGTAAATACATAAAAAATATATATAAATTTTTGGCTGCTGTTAAGATGTAATTTTACCTTTTAACATTTATAATTATATGAGGACGTTTGACCTCAGTGAGCACTAGAAGAAAGCCATGACTTGCTATGTTGATGTACTGATCCTCTACTCTTCTGCGTAAGACTAACTGAGTCATATATCTCTGCCTACCTTCTGGAAACATTTTTAAGTGGAAGCAAAATTGGCATCCTTACAAATCAGAAGACTGACAGTCAACACATTTGTAAGTGGTGGACAGGAGAAGTGGCTTCTGTGAGTGGGGAGCAGGACCAGACCACTGTTTACTGGATCACAGTTTTTTTGAGAAGGATAAAGTGGCATTATTTCATTTTACAAGGTGCCCAGATTCCAGTTATCCTCATATCTGTTTAATTTCAGATAAATTATTGGGCAGAGATTTTTAATCATTTAATTATCATAAATATTCATTTTTATTTTGGCCATAAATTTTAAATTGTCATAAAAAATTTTAGGATTATTCAACTATTTTAAGCTGTACATTTCTTCAATTCTGCTTACTACATGAAAAACATCAATGAATTTCTCAATTTTAATGTAAAACTTGTATTTTTCTGTGTACAACAGTTTGAGAAATTAGTTAACTTTTGAAGGAAATAATACTGGTGGTGATGGTAAATTATTCTCAGGATATTGGACAAAGGGACTATTTTGTGTCTCTCAAGTCCCATTAATCCCAAGTGTAATGGGAATTCTTTCATAAATTTATGCTATACAAATCCAAAGGGAATATTGTCTGAAAAATCTACCCATAAAGGATTATGCTCAGTAAGAAATTATTTCATCCAACAAGGATTGGTTTTGGTTTTGGTTTTGATTTTCTATTTATGAGATTATTGAAGTGTGATTATATACAAACTGTATATAATGAAGTTATGTCTTAAAGAGTAAATAAATTTGACTATCATGAACTTTGGAAAACCAAAAGTGGATTAGAATTTTATTTGAAATCTCAAATTGGTTGCATTATTGTGATGGCTAATTTAAGTGCCACATATACACATAGAAATAAATGCATGGGTTGAATAACTTTACTTTTATAAGTATAATTATGCTCTCACAAATACCTGTTTAGTCTGAGAATGTGTGCAGCGAGGGGGTGTTTAATTTCTCTTAATCATAATTTTCCATTTGACTAACATGTTTGTTTTAGTTGTATAGTTTAAATGTTTATATCATTGAACATTAGGTAAAATTTTACTTAAATCAGTGTGATCAGCTAGTGTATTTGCAGATTTAGTTTTTATTTCAGTGCCTCTAGAAAAGAACATCCATCAGTAAACATACCCTTGCTGTGGGGATTGTATTTCTGTAAGTTCTATTGGTAAGAACAATTCTGTTCCACATTAGTGTTGGTTAAGACTTACTGTTTTATTCCCCATGTTACAAAACAAAATTCAACTGAGTAAATTTGAAGATCTAATTGACTTTATGAATTGATGAATCAGGTAGCATCTAAGCTAGCAAGCAGAGAGATACTCTAAGTAGTTATACAAAATGTAAGGCTTTTGTGGAAAAGAGAATGGGGCAAGGGAGTCATTAGCAAAAGAAAAATGGAAGTTAATGGGAGGAATGTAGGAGTTCAGGGTGAGGATGGCTTCCATGGCTATGCTGTGGAATTTTTTATTGGCTGAGCTTGTTGCTGGGCAAGAAGAAAATCTTTCTCCTGCTGGGTTAGTAAAACAGATGTACTTCCTGTTGAAAATGGCAAGGTACCGGTAATTATCTTTCTGTTTGAGGTAATTGATGAGTAATAGGGAATGGCAGCTGCCTCTATAGACCTTCCCAACTCCAATTTTAGTTGAGGTTTCCTGTATTTTCACACCCATTATAGTTACAAGGAAACCAAGCAATTTTGATTTCAATATTTCACCCTCAAAAAAGCATCCTCATTTAAAACATCTTAAGTTAGTGAATACATAGTAATACCAGTGTGCTAACCTAATTTTCAGAATGACTATTTAAGTGAAATTAGCTTTAAAGTAAGTTGTATCTCATTTTGTAGCTTTTTTCAGTATTGGGATATATTTCCAAAAGATAGGAATTGATGGTGTAAAAATAGTATCATAAATAGAATTAGTGGAGTTAACTCTGAATCTAAAAGATTATAGTTCTAACAGCAGAAGAAATAAAAATAAAATAAGTGAAAGTATATGAAAAAGGGGGTGTTTCCAAGGAAATAAAGGAATTAGAGGTTGGTGAAGGAATGTGCAAAATAATCTCATAACATCTTTTAAAGTTCTGGCTGTGGCTTATAGATCTTACTACACTGCATCAAGCAGAATGTCTCTTAGATATAATAGATCTTTTTCTCAAAATAGTTTCTTAAAAATAGAATA
>PVKE010015307.1:17453-33764 GCA_004027555.1 Craseonycteris thonglongyai
CCGAGGATCGAATCCCGGCTCCGGCCCAGGCAGGACCCACGTGCTGAACTGGGGAGTTCCCACAGTTCGGTTCTCTAGCTGTCTCTGTCTCTGTCTCTCTCTCTATCTGTCAAAAAGTAAAATAGAAATAACTATGCACTGAAGACAAAAAGATAATTTCTCTCTATAAATGTGAAAAGATAAAAAACAAACAAACAAAAAAAAAAAAAAAATAGAATATCTTCAGAAATGCCGGGATGGCTCAGCAGGTTGAGCGCTTGTCTTGCAGCCCCGGGGTCAAGGATCATATCCCAGCCCCAGCCTGTGTGGACCCATATGCCCTGCGCCCACCTGTGGAATGAAACTGGATCAAAAACTAATGTACAACTATGGAGACTGTTCCGGGTTTCTTTCTCTCTCTCTCTCTCTCTCTCTCTCTCTCTCTCTCTCTCTCTCTCTCTCTCTCTCTCATCAAAAACAAAATTAAATCTTTAAAAAAAATAGAATATCTTTATTAGTACATTATCCAGAAAAAGTGACAATAATACTGATTTTGTTTGTTTGTTTTCCTGTTATTTTTTAAAAGATTTATTGTTTTTGACAGAGAGAAGGAGGGCCCAGAGCAGTCTCCATAGTTGTATATCATCAGTTTTCGACATAGTTTCATTCCACACAGGTGGGTGGGGACCACGCCGGGCAGGAACTGGGTCAGGGACCTCCTAAATGAGAGGTACACCCCAGTTCGGCATATGGGTCCACACAGTCCAGGGCCGGGCTTCAATCGGACCCCAGGGCTGCAAAGCGAGCGTTTAATCCGCACAGCCATCCTGGCCTCACCTCCTGTTATTTTTTTAAGCAATGAACACCTTTTTGTAGTGTTCTGTGCTAAAAATAAGTTTGGAATCAAGAAAGGGACTATCAGTAGAAATAAGCAGTCTCAACTAAAAGTGTCAGAAATACAGCCAGAGCTGTTGTTTTCTGATTTCATCTGACTCAGATGTAAATTTTACATACTGTGCTTTGTCTTTGAGGTGTTACAGAAAACTTACAGTTACATTTTAAAAACAGAAGTTCTGGGGCAGTTACTGTTGAAAAGAAAGAAATCTCAACATTTGTTTTAGCTAGATTCACACCCACATCCCCTTCTAAGACAAAAGTACCTGGAAAAAAATCTTACACTGTTGTTTCATTTCGACTTCCTCCCCACTTGTCACTTATAAGACTCAAAGTCCAAATTCCTAAGAAACACTGAAAATAGAATAGAATAGAAAAAAACATTGGACCTGGAAATTAAAACTGGTACTATAATATCCTTTGGGTTTTTTAGAGTGTAAATAGGCCCCCAGATTTTAATGGTGGCATGTAAAAGCACAGTCCACATATTTATATTAGGCTGTTTTAGACACTAAGCAAGCATGAATAAGTTCATTTCTTTTGACATAAACAGAATGTGTGAGGACCAACTGTTAGATAGTTTCAGGGGTAATGAGAACCTCAATCCCATTTTGTATAGTAGGCAACTAAACATTGGTGTCTGATGAAATAATGCACAATAATGTCAAAGAATGGTCTAGATAAATGTTCAACAAAGGGTTAAAGACCAAAACAGGACCCTGGGAAAAAATCCTGTACTTTATATACATTTTGTGACTTGTAAGAGTCAGTAGAATACATATTGTTTTTCCAATGGAAAATGTATGGAACAAATGCGATGAAGGCTAGTAGCTTGTAATTACTACATCCTTGAATTGCCATTGACAATTCTTTTGGATGCTGAGTTAGTGGATACTGGTTACTTTGCTCTTCTATGAAAGTAACTTTATGAAGAAGGATGATGAGGTATGTCTGTGCTTAAAAATTACCAAGTGTTATATTAGGTTAGAGATTCTGACGATTAGAACTCTTTCTTTAGAACATCTATTAATACATTTTCTAGTTATGAGGGCTAAGGTCTGAAGGACAAACAAGGAGTGACAGGGAAAGGGAAGTTAGGGTGAACAGGTGGTCCCCAGACATGCTGGCTGAAAGATTTCCACAGCTAAAGTGTCATGTGTGGGTGCTAACTCTGTTTGCCTTATACACGCTCTCGGTAGAGTCATTCTGGAACACTTGTAGGCCTAGCTGTGGCCATAGGAAGTGACTAACAAGACCTTCAGAAGAATAGCTTGGCTTTTCTACTGGTTACATAAATCACTGACCTGCTCAAACAATCGGAAATCCAAGTTGCTCTGGAAGCTAATGCTTCATGTCAAATACATTTTTTTTTTTTCAGTTACTAAAATGCAGTCTCCTTCAAGTCAGAGGAAAAAATAAAGTTCTTAAAGCCTTTAAAAAGTATTATCTAGGGGATGCCAGGATGGCTCAACAGGTTGAGTATACCTGCCTTGCAGCCACAGGGTCCAGGGATCGAGTCCTGGCCCCAGGCCATGGAGACCTATAAGCTGAACTGGGTGTGTGCTTCCCGTGTGGAAGGCCCCAGTTCAGTTCCTGCCCTACTACATAGCCTCACATCCACCTCTGTGGAATGAAACTGTCGAAACTAATAACATATGACTGTAGAGACTGCTCTGGGCCCTCCCCCTTTCTCTCTCTCTCTCTCAATCTCAATAAAATAAAATTTAAAAAGAAAGTAATGTAATCTGAGGGAGAATTGAGAGAAATTTTGAAGGCAAGGTAGTCAAAGCCATGAAGGTGCTTTTTAGGCATTAGATTCAGAGAAGTTTTCTAGTTTTCAGAGCTAGAAATGTTTAGCTTTTAAAAAGAGGTAACAAAAACAGCTCTTATTTTCTTTTTTTGTTCTTGAGAGAGAGAGATACAGAGACAGAGAGAAGGGGATGGGCCCAGAACAGTCTCCATAGTTGTACATCATTGGTTTTTTCACAGTTTCATTCCACAGGTGGGCGTGGGGCTGCACAGGGCAGGAACTGAGCCAGGGTCTCACCCCATTGAGAACCGAAGTGGGGGCACTCCCCAGTTCAGCATATGGGTCCACACGGGCTGGGGCCAGGATTTGATCCTCTGTCCCCAGATGCTGCAAAGTGAGCGCTTAACCCACTGAGCCATCCTGAATTCCCCTAGCTCTTACTTTCAATGAACCTTAATTTGCTTGTAGAATTAAAATACCTCAGATTAAACAAAAAAGATAGATTAATCACAGTGAGTTCCTCCTCCTTTAACTACAAAACTACGAAGGTCAATTGACCTTAAATTTTTCCTTTGTTTGGGTAAGTATGTGTAGCATTTTTTATGGGGGTTTTTTGTTTGTTTTTTAAGATTTATTTTATTTTTGACAGAGACAGAGAGAAGGGGGAGGGCCCAGAGTAGTCTCTGTAGTTGTATTTCATTAGTTTTTGACATAGTTTCATTCCACACAGGCAAGCGCAGGACCACGCAGGGCAGGAACCAGGCCAGGGGCATCCCTCATGGGAAGCATGCCCCTGCGAACTGGGGGTCTTCCACATGGGAAACACACCCCAGTTAGCATATGGGTCCACACAGACTGGGGCAAGGACTTGATCCTTGGACCCCTGGTTTGGCAAAGCGAGCACTTAATCCACTGAGCCATCCTGGTGTCCCCTGTGTAGCATATTTTAGTCAGGGATTGATGTGAGATCTTAAAGCATCTTAAGTATACTGTTGCATAAAGCTCTGCACTTTCTGTCCAGTCCTGACAAATGGGAGAGAGTGAAAGGAGAGGAAATTATAAGGAGTAGAAGACCTCTCCAAGTGAGTGTCTTAGCTCCTTCTACAGAGCCCGGCTTTCACCTCCATTCTCTGTAAGTGGGAGGACTGTCAGACATACCACCTGGACTGAGGTAAGCACATTCTTCACAATGTTTCATCTTGCAGCTGAATTATAATTGTTTCTTTGGTACTCATGTACCGTATTTTCCGGCGTATAAGACGACCCCCTAATTTTACAGTTAGAATAGGCCGAAACCTATGTTTTAACTGTAAAATTAGGGGGTCGTCTTATACGCCCGGTCGTCTTATATGCCAGAAAATACGGTAGTTCTGCATCTTACATACCATACTTTCTGGCGTATAAGACGACCCCCTAATTTTACAGTTAAAACATAGGTTTAGGCCTATATTCGCTGTATAAGACTACAGCCTCGGAAGTGGGGGGTAGTCTTATACAGCGAATATAGGCCTAAACCTATGTTTTAACTGTAAAATTAGGGGGGTCGTCTTATACGCCCGGTCGTCTTATACGCCGGAAAATACAGTAAGTGCTTAACATTTACTCTTTGAGAGATTATCAACATAATCTGATGGTATGAACATGATCCAGCACCAGATTCTCCATTAATTAACACAGAAATTATGATCTATAATCACCAAGGAGGGTATCTGATTAAGAAATTTATAAAGTGTAAAGTCTAGTACATTTCAATCTATTTTTCTTTGAATTAATATTTTCTTTCTTTTTCACTACCAAAATATGGGGACTCTAACTTCATAGATTAAAAGTCCCTCTGTTTATATATTATCCCTCAGATATGGAAATAGCATAATTTGGGATGTTAGAGCTCCAAGGGAACTTAGAAAAATCATCTTCTCCAATCTCTTCACTTTAAAGATGAGTAGGGAAGCTGGGATGTCAGCGGGCTACGCTTGCTTTTCAGCTCCAGAGCCTGAGAATCGAATCCCGGCCCCAGCCCATGCAGACCCATATGCTGAACTGGGGTGTGCCCCCAGTTCAGTTCTTGCCGGGACCTATGTGGGAGGCTCCTGGCCCAGTTCCTGCCCTGTGCAGCCCCTCACCCACCTGTGGAGTGAAACTATATGGAAAACTAATGCTGTCAACTCTGGAGACTGTTCTGGGCCCCCCCCCCCCCTTCTCTCTGTCTATCTGTCTGTTTCTCTGTCAATAAATAAATAAATAAATAAATAACTTTAAAGATGAGTAAACTGTCCCCAGCTTAACCCTCTAAAACAATTGCATAGGAAGTACCAGAACTTTATTTTAGATGATCTAATTATTGGTCCAGTGCTATGGTGTATAGACATCAGAGAATGTGAACAAATAAACCAGCACTCATTAGTGGATAATCTGTACCTAGAAAATGTGGTCATTTATTTTCCAAAGCACAGCTTTCTAATATTCTCATTAGTCTGGCAATTAATAGCATGTTTTTAATTTTTTTACTTACAATTTGATGAAAAACAGTCTTTTGTTGATTATTCCATTCTCTTGAAGTTATTTGTATTTATGCCTTACAGAGTTGTACTTCCTCAAGAGCAATAACTTTTATTGTATCTCCAGTGTTTAATGAAGTGTTTTGTATAGTGGGCAGTTAATCACTGTCTTACTGAATTGATTTATGAAGACAGCCATATGGGATTGACATTGGATGAGTTAAAAGAATGAAATGACTCAGAAATCTGCTAATATCTGGCGATTCTTGCTCCAGCCTCCTGTGTTGATTGGTGGATTGTGGCCACCTTCAAAAGGCAGCTCAACATCAGATCATCTCTTCAGGATTACTCTTTCTGTTCCTCATCAGTAACCTACAGCCATGAATGGATGCTACAGAAATATACCGACATCTCCCTAAGTACCTGTGTCCCAGTCAACCCACTTGAAAACTTAAAAGGCCTCAAGGCAAGACCAATGGTTGATATTTTATGATTAAGTGAAGACTGCCAAATAGCTTTATTACCATGTAACTACACTACCTTAGCTCACTCTCCTTCATTTCTTCTCAATTTCTCCATCTCTGCCTTAGGAGGCAATAAGCTATACAAAGACATGTATTAGGAAGGAATATAGAAAGTCAGCAGATCTGAATTCAGTATATATTTTAAGAATCTCACTAATTTGTGGTCTTGAAGGAAAAGGATGAGGAGAAAAGTATGAGAAAATCCACATTTGATGGTCTGGAACCATTTCTAATCAAGGGTTTGAACCTCAGCTACACATAAAAAATTCAGAACTCGAGAGCCTTGTAGCCCAGTAAAAAAATAAAAGAAGCACAGGACTTCAGCATGGGACCTTGCTTCTGCTCCTGGGAATTGTGTGACTGAGCAAGTCACTGAACCCCCTGACTTTCTTGTCTGTGGAATGTAGGGATTGTACTTGATTATAAAGATTCTTTCCAACTTTGTAAATGACACGGCACTAAGATACTATAATGAAGACAAAGCAGCTGTATAGTTGCTGAAGAGAGCAAAAAGGAAGATTTCTTTTAAGTCAAATGGTATGTCGCCATGTAATTCTTCTACAGAAACAGGTCTGGCATTGTTAATTGTCATCATAGCTGATAGCTTACATTAAATCCTGTCTAAGAAGTTCATATGCCAATTGCACACATGCTGTTTTAAAAACAAATATGAGATTTAGATTCTCCATTTATAGGGATAAGCCCTAAATTTTAGGCTCGTACATGTCAGGATCAGCGTGGTTTCTTATGTAACCTGCTCCAGGGCATTTTGGAGACCCCAGTAATCATCCTCGTCATTTAATTTTGATGGCAAGGCCGTCACTTTCACTTCCCAGCTTTTCATTCCTTTTCCCAAATTGTTACTAATCTCCAACTAAACACTGCTTTCGAGGCACCTCCTTGAAGACAAAAGCCTGTCTTACTGATTTTTTGAAAAATATTTTCTCTCAACACCTTTTCATCATGGCTTGGTCAGAAAGTCAGATGACCATATGGATGGTCAGAAAATCACCTGGAATACCAGTGGTTGCCTGGCAGGCAGTGAGGAGTGACTGAAGGACCATGACTGTTAATGAGAGTGTTACATTTTCATGGGGTGATGGTTACATAAGTGTATACATCAAAACTCATCCAACTGAAAATCTGTGTTTTTATTGTTAAATTTATTGGGGTGAAAATCTGTTCATCTTATTGTATGTAAACTGTACCACAAGGAAGGTGAATGCACATGTAGACCTACTGTATTTTCCGGCGTATAAGACGACCCCCTAATTTTACAGTTAAAACATAGGCTTAGGCCTATATTCGCATACAGCGAATATAGGCCTAAGCCTATGTTTTAACTGTAAAATTAGGGGGTCGTCTTATACGCCCGGTCATCTTATACGCCAGAAAATACGGTATATACACAAATTACACATAACTCTCTCACTCATTTATCGTCACAGCAGTTTGTGAAAAACAGGTGCTAGAACCAGCCCCCCAGTTTCCTAATCCCAGCCTCACTGCCTTCTGTGTGTGATTTCGGTCAAGTTCCTCAGTCTCTGTGAAATGAGGATAATAATAGCTCCTGGATTCAGTAAATTGATAGAAATAAAGTATTTACATCAGAATCTGGCACATCGTAAGTACTCAGTAGATTTTAGCTTCTATTTTGTGTCATAATAGCACATTTAAGAAAGCTGCTTGGGAAAGCTGGGATGGCTCAGCTGGTTAAGCGCTCGCTTTGAAGCCCTGGGGACCGAGGATCAAATCCGGGCCCCAGCCCATGCAGACCCACATGCTGAACTGGGGAGTGCCCCCAGTTCAGTTCTCATCGGGGCAAGACCCCGGCCCAGTTCCTGCCCTGTGCAGCCCTGCCCACCTGTGGAATGCAACTATGTGGAAAAACCAATGATGTGCAACTATGGAGACTGTTCGGGGCCCTCCCCCTTCTCTCTGTCTCTATCTCTCTCTGTCAAAAGCAATAAAAATAAATCTTTAAAAAAAAAAAAAAGCTGCTAAAAAAACAAATTGCTAAATTTTGATTCTTCCAACACCCCGTCCCCCAAAAAATGTAGGTTGTCAGACTGGTAGCCTAGATGTATATATGTATTAAATATGATTGTGGTGTTTCAGTTCTCTAGATTTCTGTTACTATTCCTGTTAACTAAAAACATTGAGGTCATTAATAAAAAGAGAACACTAAAAAAAGGAAAGGAAGAAAGAAAATTGACTGATTAAGATTGGAGATATTGGTATAGCATTAGAATAGATGGACTTTAAATGTCTATGAGCCCAGCAACAAAAGTGAAAATAGACAAGTGGAACTGTATCAAACTAAAAAGCTTCTGCACAGCAAAGGAAACAATCGGTAGAGTAAAAATGTTAGGCAACCTGAGTAGGAGAAAAATTTTTGCAAACCATATATCTAATGGGTTAATTCCCCAACAATGTAAGGAACTCCTTTCACTCATAGCAATAAAACTAATAGCCCCCCCCCTTTTTTTTTAAATGGGCAAAGGACTTGAACAGACATTTCTCCAGAGAACATATACAGATGGCCAACAGGTACATGAAAAGATGTTGAACATCACTTACCAGTATGGATATGCAAATCAAAACCACAAAGAGGTATCAACTCACACCTGTCAGGATGGCTATTAGCAAAAGACAAGTGTTGGTGCGAATGAGGAGAATTTGTAACCTATGATCTCTTTTGGTAAGAATTTCAAAATGGTGCAACCGCTATGGGAAACAGTATAGAGGTTCCTCAAAAAAAAATTAAATGACCCAGCAATCTCACTTCTGAATATTTCTTCAAAGGAATTGAAATCAGGATCTCAAAGAGGTATTAGTACTTCCATATTCATTGCAGCATTATTCACAATAATTAAGATGTGGCAACAACCTGTGTTCCACAGATGAATGGATTTCTTTTAATGTGATCTACTGTATACATATGATGGAATATTATTCAGCCTTTAAAAAGAAGGAAATCCTGCAGTATGTGACAATATAGATGAACCTTGAGGATATGCTAAGTGAAATAATATCACAGAAGGGCAGATACTGAATGATTCCACTTAAACTTATTGCCAGGGACTGGGGGGAGAGGGAAAGAGTTGCTGCTAATCAACAGGTACAAAATTCTGGTTATGCAAGATGAATAAATGCTAGAGATCTGTTATACAACATTGTCCCTATAGGTAACAGTACTGTACTGTCCACTTTAAATCTGTTAAGAAGCTAGATCTCATGTTACCACAATAGAATAAAAAATATATATTTTAATGTTTATGCACCCAAAGGAGCTAGAGATAGACATTCTTTAGAATAAGTGAAGGTGGTGTCAACTAGCTAAATATAATAGTATCCCTGTGGTCTCTAGATGTAGCCTGCTGCTGAGTGGACGAAGCCACATTTACTCCACTCAGCTGGAAATAGTTTGCAGGGTCATCTGTAGAAGGTGTGGAAACGGGTTACCTCAGCCAGTGCAGGGGCTCCCTGGTTATGGCCTGAAAGGGGCAGAGACTTATGCCCCCTCCTCACCCAAGTGCTGTGCCCAGTGCCTTTCCCCTGCTGCTTCCGATGTTAAAGACCAGCCCACAGCATCCCTCCTATAGTCTTGCTTAACTGTGCTCTGTACCAGGTGTGCTACTAAAACAGGTAGGAGAGGGGGTTAGAGCAGTAGGGAGTTGAGGACCGTTCTTTGGTGGAGAAATCTGCCCCCACCCCCACCCCACCCCCTTGGGCAGTGGCAAGGGAAAGAGGCCAAACATCCCTCCTGAAAGGCTGACATTGGAATCCCAAGCAGATGATGGCATTTCTGGTCTTTTCTCACCCCCAGTCTGGCACACAGCCTCCCTGTGAGAATGTCCTTGGTGTCAGAAGTGTACTGAGACCCTGAAAAGAGGTAAATCTGCCTCGGCCAAAATTACAGTCAAGGCAGTCTTAATTTTGAAAGCCCTAACCTGATAATCTGATGCAGAAAAATTACATGTGGGTCATCTAATGTGCACAAAGGAAGAAAGAATAGTTTTCACGGATATCAGACTTGGGGGTAATATTTTTCCCCCAGGTGTCAGTGCTTCTGTTTTCCAAAGTTTCATCATGGTCATTACCATTTATTGGATTACAAGTAGGTGTCTGTAACTTAACCTGCAAAACTGCAAGTGTTATTATCCCCCACCTTACTTTATTTTGATCAAAGAAGGAATCAAAGAGGTTCAAATTCTCAGAGAGACTTAATAACTTCACCAGGTAATGCAACTGAAAAGTGGCTTAGTCGAGGAGAGTGAATTTTAGTTTCCGCTATGCCATGCCTGAGTTTGAGCTTCCCACCCACCTTCAGAACCTTCAGAACCTTCTGGGGTCTCCCCCCAGATAGTGGGAACACAGCTCTTCTGCTTCATGGCCAACTCATCCCTAGAAGAGAGGGAGTTGGAAATCCTGCAAAGCTCAACTTATGAAGCTTCAAAATTGTAGTTTCACGTTTATAAATTCTTCAGAAACAGCAAATGTTTTGGGAACACCAGGAGGCATGAAAGCCAATGCCTTTGGAAATGCATTGTGTTTCCTATGACATGGTTTTCCAGACAGGTCTGGGAAGTTCAATCCAAGTAGAACACCTTTGAAAATGTAAAAAAAAACCCACAAAAGTCTGTTACAGGATGGATCTTCTCCAGGCTCAAACTATCCTTTATTGTTTTGAGAGTGTATAAAACAAATAGCAACAGAACTTCTGTTCTCCAGATGGCAAGTCTATTATTTTCATCGCAGCTGCTGCTGGGGACACAGAGAAATTGGCAAGGGTTTGTCTTTGGCTTCTTTTAGTCCCCTAGGCACCAACACAGAGGGAAGCTTACAGTAGGATATACTCAGTGCTGTTGTTGAAATGCATGGTTCAAATTTTATAATCCCTTGGTCTACCTTTCCTCCTGCCACCCAGCCCAGCATGCACACAAACATTTATGCCCACATACACACAGCTAATCAAGCCTTTTGTCAGGAGCTGAGATGATTTGGATGGTCTGCCTTTGTAGGTATTTGGCCAAGAGAATTGAGAATTCATTAGTAATAATGACTGTCAAAGTTGTGTACCAAGAGTGCCAACTCAAGGGGATGCTGGGATAGCTTAACAGGTTGAGCATTTACTTTGCAACCATGAGGTCCAGGGATTGAGTCTGGCCCTGGCCCATGCAAACCCATATGCGGAACTGCAACACAACTGGGAACTGCCGGGATGGTAGTGAAGGTTCGCTCCTCCATTGCCAGAGGCCCCCAGTTTGGTTCCCACCTTGCATAGCCCCACATCCACCTGTGTGAAAAAACACTGTTACAGCTAGTAATGTATAATAAAATAAAATAAAACTTTTTTTAAGTGTTAACTCAAGAAATTAAGAGCCTGGAAGTCTCCTCCACTCCCACTCTGACTCCCACAATTATTCTCATGGCTGAATTTCCACAGCCATCCACCAACTTGGTTTCATTTAAAGAGGTGAAAGAGCAGGGGATACAGAAGTTTCTCTGTCCCAGTAGGGGTTTAAGATGCAACAAAACATTCGGAGAGCTAATGCTGATCATCTCAGTCACTGGGGAAGAAAGGTGGAGAAAGGATTCCCTCACTTCTGGTCCCACCCACTACTTTGAGCCGAAGCTCCCCTTGGAATACAGGAACAGACCAGCTAAGTTCCCCAAATCCAGGATGTCGGGCACAGGTGTGGGGAGGGGGAGTGGGAGTAGGGAGGTGAGGGCGGGGGGAGCAATACTGTTTCATTCCAGGGCAAAGGAGGATGCCTACATTTTTAAACTGTTGCCCTGTTCTGTCTCTGAAACTCCTTGCTTGAAAGGATGGGCTTCCTTGTACAGGCATTACCTTGTGAATAAAGCCTTCCCCTGAGGTTCCAAAAAGCCTGTTCCTACCTCAGATCCACCAGCTGTCAGCAGGAGTTCTATTGTGAAGACCAGCCCCCAGATTTGCATAAGAGCCGGTGTCATTTGCAGACTAAGACCAAAGCCCATGAATTTGGGATGGCTTGAAGGTGAACCACAGCAAGGACAAATGTTTTAACAGTACTCTTCACCACCTCAAGCTGATCTCCTACCCCACAAGGCAGCACCTGAGCTGACCAGGTGACAATTCAGGGAGGAATAGGAAAGCTGGTGGTGGAAGGCAGGCCCCAAGTTCCTCTCTGACTACTGTTGTCACTTACTAGCTGTTGTTCTTATTTCCAGTCATCCTTCCTTCCTGCTCCCAGCTTCCCCCAGAGTGATGTTTCTCAAGTACAGGCATGCTCGTATCCTTCCCAAGCCACTGTTCCCTGTTGCTTACAGCTTTGGTTCCCAGCTGTTCTACATACAAGCCATTCTCATGCACAACACACTCCCAGAACGCCCCTCATCACATTCAGGGATGTCAAAGTGCAGGATGCAAAGACGGCCCTAACACTCCAGGGAGATCTTGCTAAAGGCACAAACTCTTGAATGGCACTCAAGGCCCAAGGCAACACCAGCCCAGTCCAATCCCCATCCACTCCCCGCCCCGCGTCCCCTCCTCCCCACCCACTTCCTGCACCATGTCCTCTGTGGTAACTACAGCATCGTCCACATCGTGCCCATACGCACACTCAGGCATCTAAGCATGACTTAAATGAACAAAGGGGTGGAATGTGAGGAAAATGGGAAGTGGTGGTGACTGTGAAAACTGAAGAGCTCCTGTTCCCACTTCGTCCTTTTCATCTAATTGTTGGACATCAGGTCTTAGAGTTCTGAAATATTCTCATTTATTTGCTCATCAAACTTGCTCCGTATCTGCTTGAAAAAATTTGTACTTCTCTATTTTCTTTTTTAATTTTATCTCTCTTTTTTTATGAAATATTTTTTAAAGATTTATTTTTTTGTTTTTGACAGACAGAGACAGAGACAGAGACAGACAGAGAGAAGGAGGAGGGCCCAGAGCAGTCTCCACAGTTGTACGTCATCAGTTTTAGACATGGTTTCCTTTCACACAGGTGGGCAGGGCCGAGCAGGGTGGGAACTGGGCTGGGGGCCTCCCGCATGGGAAGCTCACCCCCAGTTCAGTATATGGGTTCACACAGCCAGGGTCAGGATTCAATCCTCATTTCCTGAGGCTGCAAAGTGAGCGCTTAACCCGCTGAGCCATCCTGGCTTCCCCTCTTTTTTGTTTTAACATTTTATTGCTTGAAAGAAGGTGCAAGACAGAGACAGAGAGAAGTGGGGAGGGCCCAGAGCAGTCTTCATAGTTGTACATCATTAGTTGTGACATGGTTTCATTCCACACAGTGGTTGTGAGGCCACGCAGGGTGAGAACTAAACTGGGAGCCTCATGCACGGGAAGTAAGAACATTCACTACCATCTCAGTGGTTACCAGTTGCACCACAGTTCAGCATAATGGGTTTATACAGGTTCGGGCCAGGATTTGATCCCCAGACCTCACAGTTGCAACGCAAGCACTATACCTGCTGAGCTATCCCAGCATCCCCTGTACTTCTCTTTATAGTACTTGTTACCATCTTGTATTTTGAAGTGTGGGTTTTTTTAATGTATATTTCTTATCAATTTTCTAGATTGTACATCTAAGGGAAATACAACCAGAAGATTGTTTCCTTCTTTTTAGAAGCTCTGAAAGCATTCTCACTTCTTTTTCCTCTCCACTCCATCACCCCTCTTCTTAGCAGGCCTGATTAGCCACGCCATGCCTGGGGCACAAGTCTCTTTGCCTCATTGCCTCTTTGGAAGTCATGCACTACTTCCACTTCTTTTTCAGCCTTTTAAAGCCCCATATACTCAGCTTCTTGTAATCATAATGAACTGTGGCTGTGAAAGGGGGAAATGGGATGGCAGGTGGCTGTGGGGAGCATGGGTGAGATTGTGCAGACCCAGAATTTGTTTGACTTACATTGAATTTTTTCAAAGTCTACTTGCCTACTGTCCTCTGCTTTGGAGTTTCTTTTATTACTGTTACAGAGATGAGAAACACAGAGGTCGGCTGTCAGAGCAGATGACAATAAAGATCATTTGGTTCCTCATAGCTACTGTGATGCTTATAAATGGAACAGTTGAAAGAGACATGACACCAGATTGATACTGCTGTCCCACAGGCTGCAGAAAGCCTCAGATGTGAGTGACAAGCCAGATGAACAAGGGAGAAAAGTTTGTAGTGGATTCATTTCCCAGCAGCTACTCATTATTCTAATTAGTCATTTCTCACTTAGACCATAGGTCCACCTGCTTCAGAATTACGCTGTTGGGATTGCTAAAACGTTACATTCCCACAGCCCTTCAATCTACCGTATTTTCCGGCATATAAGACGACCCCAACCAGGATTTCCGGAGGAGGGGCTGCAGATGTGCAGTTTTAACAAGCTCCCAGGGTATGCTGATGCTGCCCTCCCCCTGAGACCGGCTGACCTACAGACTTCTGTCTTAGGGGCTTGGTCAGACCCAGGCTCTGCTGCATGTTGACAGGTGATGATAAGAAAGGAATTCAGGGAATGCCAGGATAGCTCAGCAAGCAGGTTGAGCACTTGCCTAGCAACCGTGAGGTCTGGGGTTCAAATCCCAGCCTCAGCCCGTGTAAACCCATGTGCTGAACTGCAGCACAACTAGTAACCTCCTGGATGGTGACAAGGGTTCTCGTCTCTCACGCAGGAGGCCCCAGTTCAGTTCCCGCCCCACGTGGCCCCACATCCACCTGTGTGGAATGAAACTACGTCACAACTAATGATGTGCAACTATAGAGACTGCTCTGGGCCCTCCCCCTTCTCTCTCTCTCTCACCTTCTCTCAAACAATAAAATAAATCTCTCTAAAAAAAAAAGGAAATCAGCTTTCTCCCGTGGGAGCCACCAGGTTGAGAGGAGTGTGGCCGTCTCCTCTCCCGCCATGGCGTGTGCTCGTCCACTGGTGTCAGTGTACTCCGAAAAGGGGGGTCATCGGCAAAGATGTCACCTTGCCTGCTGTGCTCAGGGCTCCCATTTGACCAGATAGTGTCCAGATAGTGTGAGCTTTGTTCATACTGACTTGCGCAAAAGCAATAGACAGCCCTCGGCTGTCAGTAAACTAGCAGGGCGGCAAACAGGGGCTGAGTTGTGGGGTCCTGGCTGAGCTGTGGCCCTGGTTCCCGGAGTTCAGGTGGTGGGACTCATCGTCTGGCCAGGGCGCTTTTGGCAACATGTGTCATGGGGGCCACATGTTTGCCCAACCAAAACCTGGCGCCATTGGCACCGCAGAATAAACACAACACAGAAGCGATACGCCATCTGCTCTGCCCTGGTTGCCTTGGCCTTATGGCGCTGGTCGTGTCTAAAGGTCATCGTATTGAGGAAGTTCCTGAACTTCCTTTGGTGGCTGAAGGTGACAGTGGAGGCTGCAAGAAGACCTAGGAGGCTGTTTTGCTTCTTAAGAAGCCTAAGGCCTGGAATGCCATCGAAAGGTCTATGCCTGTCAGTGAATGAGAGCTGGCAAGGGCAAAATGAGAAACCATCATTGTATCCAGTGCAGGGGATCTTGCGTCATCTATAATGAAGACAATGGCACCATCAAAGCCTTCAGAAACATCCCTGGAATTACTCTGCTTAATGCAAGCAAACTAAACATTTTAAGACTTGCAGCTGGTGGGCACATGGGCCACTTCTGCATTTGGACTGAAAGTGCTTCCCGCAAGTTAGAGGATCTGTATGTCATTCAGCATAAAGCTGCCTCCCTCAGAAGTAACCACCACCTTCCTATGCACAAGATGCTCATTACAGACCTTAGCAGAATCTTGAAAAGCCCAGAGATCCAAAGAGCCCTCCAAGCACCATGCAAGAAGACTCACTGCAGGGTCCTAAAGAAGACTCCACTGAAAAACCTGGAATCACGTTGAAGCTAAACCCATGAAAAGACCATGCGACAGAACACCGTTCTTCGCCAGGCCAAGAATCGTAAGCTCCATATGGATGAAGCAGCAGCAGAGCTAGAAGCCGAATCTGATGAGAAGGGGGCTCCAGGCAAGAAGCCAGTGGTAGGGAAGAAAGGAAAGAAGGCTGTTGGTGTTAAGAAACAGAAGCCTTTAGTGGGAAAAAGGCGGCAGCTACCAAGAAGCCAGCAGCTCAGAAGAAGCTGCAGAAAAGAAACCCACCACAGAAGAAAAGAAGCCTGCAGCATGCACTTAAAGTTGTTTATTCTGTAAAGGTCGAATCATGTGCGACAGCTAATTTTGAATAAAAACCTGATCAAAGGCAGTGAGAAACACAAAAAAATAAATTAAATAAAAAGGAATCTAACCTCTCTGTGCCCAGTGTCCTCTTCTATGAAATAAAGATAATGACAGAGCCTATTGCTTAGGAATATTTTAAGCATTAAATAAAGATTTTTTGTTTTTAAGATTTATTTTTATTGTTTTTGACAGAGAGAGAGAGATACAGAGACAGAGACAGAGAGAGGGGAGGGCCCAGGACAGTCTCCATAGTTACACATCATTAGTTTTCCACATAGTTTCATTCCACAGGTGGGAGCAGGGCTGCACAGGGCAGGAACTGGGCCAGGGTCTCGTCCCGGTGAGAACTGAACTGAGGGCACTCCCCTGTTCAGCATACGGGTCCTCACGGACCAGGGCCGGGATTCCATCCTTGGTCCCCGGGGCTGCAAAGTGAACGCTTAACCCACTGAGCCATCCCGGCTT
>PVKE010015308.1:0-33615 GCA_004027555.1 Craseonycteris thonglongyai
GGACCGAGGATCGAATCCCGGCTCCGGCCCAGGCAGGACCCACATGCTGAACTGGGGAGTTCCCACAGTTCGGTTCTCTAACTGTCTCTGTCTCTGTCTCTCTCTCTATCTGTCAAAAGTAAAATAGAAATAAATATGCACTGAAGACAAAAAGATAATTTCTCTCTATAAATGTGAAAAGATTAAAAAAAAAAAAATTTAAAAAAAAAAAAAAAAAAAAAAAAGGAGAGGTCAGATGATGTGCCTGCCCAAGGTCACACGGCTAGTGAGTGGCTGGGGGACAATGTAAGCCCAGATTTGACCAGTTCCAAAGCCCATTCAGGTGTCACAGCCCCATCAGGCAGGGCTAGGGAGCATGTATAAGAAAACCTAAGTAAAAAGCTCCGGGAGTTTAAAAGTGAGAGGAAGGCCATCCCACTGAAGGCAGGAAGGGTGCACACAGCAAAGAGGGCAGGCACAGAGCTGGAGCAAAGGCTTGAAAGCGGGAGAGGGAACGGTGTTTGGAGGTGGCGGGCACGCCCACTTGAGAGGGCGGATAGGCTGGAAGGGGCCTGTGGGCATGCTGGGGCCTTGAATGCCTGGCCGGGCTTTGGGCCTCACTGGGTGGGCCATGGGAGCCATGGGAGGTTGTTGAGCAGTGAAGCCTCTATTTGCCCCTGACCTGTATATTCTAAGAGGCCAGCCAGTTAGGCCAGTGGGGGACTGGCCTACGAGGACATCTAAGGTCTAGTTGCAGCCTCACCTCCCTCCATTTTCCTTCAGCAGCTCTCTGGGCCTGGCAGGCTCACTGGTTCCGGAACATACCCTCTCATTCTCACCTCTGTACCGCTGTTCTCACAGATCCCTCCCACTGTGTGCCCACTCCATCCACCCAGCTCCTACCCACTGCTCCAGCCTCACTCCTAGGCCTCATTCCTCCATGAAGCCTGCCCCAAACGCACTAGCCCCCCCCCCCCCCCCCCCCCCCCCCCCCCCCCCCCCCCCCCCCCCCCCCCCCCGTTACATACCTCAGCCTCAGAGGCCTGGGCTGGGCAAGGGCCCATCCTCCACGAACAGCCACAGCCCTCAGCATCCACAGTGCTTGGCTGCTGCTGCTTTCACCTACTTGGCAGCATTCTTCTCCTGGTCATCTGAAATTCCTTGGAGACACTGTCCCTTCCCCATATTCAGAGCATGTGGCTGGAACAGGACTCACCCGAACCCTGGTCACTGAAAATATCCCATCTCCTTGACCACTGTGATGGTGGCCAGATTTCTGACAACACCAGCTGAACCCCTGATTCAGTTGTGCCTGAAGCCCCTTTTTATTTTCACTTAGGTCTCTTTGTGCTAGATTTCTTGCAACCCAAAGATCCTTGTCATATGTACCTTCTGTTCAGTGCAGTTTGGGCCTCCTCTGGTCTGGCCCAGACAGCTGTCAACCCCCTCCCTGGACTCCTGGCCCATAGGCTTTCCTTTCACCCCATCCCAAAGTGTCTCTTCTCTCAATCATAACCACTGTTATTCCCCAGAATAAAGTCTTAGCACTCAAAGCCTCTCACTGTCCTGCTCCGGCCGACTCCTCTCTGTGTCAGGCACACTGAACGCTCTCTTCCTCCAAACAACAAATTCTTTACAGGAGGACTATAACTAATACATGCTCTTCCCCTCACTGGGACTGTCATCCCCACCCCCATCAATTTTCTTCTTGGAGTACTCCTACTCGTCCTTCAAAGCCCCATTTGGCTATCACCTTGTCTATCATACTTCCCTTGACCCCCAAGTAGGGTGAGATGTCCCTTCCCCTTGGTACCTCAGGCTCCCCAGCTTATCTCCCTCAGAGCAATGACCACACAATGTGACTACTATCTTCTGCTTGGCTACCTTCTCCCTAGAGGAGGCGCTCCTCAAAGATAGGGTCATGTCTTTTCACCTCTTATCTCTAAAGGCCGCAAATAGTGGTCAACTGACCCACGTACTGGCCAGGGCTCGATTCAAGGTCGTGCTGCCTCGAGGCCTTGTGAGCCACTGGGCAACTACTTTTGCTGGTCAACGCTTCAAGTTAACTACCTACTGGGGGTTTTGTTTGTTTGTTTTTACTTCAGGACTTCTCAGAGCCTTTAACTTACTAATGGGCATTGTGAACCTCTGCAGCAGCTTGCAATCATCTAACCCAATCGCTCCATTTCAGGAATGGAGACCACTGAGACCCAAAGAGGGATAAGGACTCACCCGGCAGAGCCAGGCCTGGCGTCCAGCCTCCTGACCCTCACCCAGTTCTCTCCTCTGGACGCCTCTGTGCCTGTCCCTTCTGCTTGCTCAGGCTGCATTTAGGCACAAGTCACCTCTGTAGCAAGATGCTAAGAGTGACAGCTCCGGAACCAGACTACCTGCATTTCAGTCTTGTGTTCCCTCTCACCAGCTGTGTGATCTTGGCCAAATGACTTGCTCTGAGTCTCAATTTCCTCCTCTGTAAAATGTTAATCATGATCACTCCTACCTCATGGGGTGCCGGGAGGGTTCCAGCGAAGTACTTCATGTGGAAGCATTTAGCACAGTGTCCAGCACATAATAGGTCCTTAGTAAATGGCTGCCAGCGTCTCTATGACCTCAGCTTTCTCAGGAAATACTGGGCACACGGAACCCTGACATCTTTGGGGAACAACGGATCTCTTTGGAGAAAGATGCCAACTAAATGCTAGGTCCAGGCTGGGATGACCTCCATAGGGTTTGAAACTGGGTCTCCGCACAGGGCCTACTCATCTGCGTGCCTAGCCTTCAAGCCTTCTTCCTCCCCGATCTGAAAAGAGACATTTTTGTTTGGAGGAATTTTCCTGCATTTCATGTTGGCTCTATAAATTGGATTTTGTTGAGTGGTTTCTGACAAGCAAGCCGAACAGGCATGTGTGTGGAGGAAACGCAAGGCCACCTCTGGCCACGGGGGTGGATCTGAGGCCTTGGGCTCTGCCAGTCGCTGGCTGAGAGCTCAGCCCCTAGGCAGCTGTGTGCTCGGGAGGGTATGTGTCCTTGGGATGATCCAGAAGGGCTTGTTCCCCAGGGAATTATTTTCAGAGGTTTCCCAGAACCTTCCCTTAGAGGAAAGGCCCTAATGGCCAACGGCCCCACCTCACCAAGCAAACCTGAACCCTAGATTCAGATGCAGGGCAGAGGATGGGTGTCCCTGAGTCTCTATCCCCAGCTCAGTCCCCCTCAAGGTGATAGTTACGGGCCATGAGGAGGATCACAGTGCCTCTCCACACCATCAGCCACCCCCACAAGGGCAAATTGACATGATAAAGCAAGAGAGATTTCAGTTAGACAGCAGGAAGAACTTCCTCTCTGCCAGATGGCTCACACCCAGGCTATGCATAATTTGGAAAGAGCACTAAACTAGGAGTCAAGACAGCTTTGCTGATGATTGCTGTGAGACTTTAGGTCAGTGCCCTACTTTCTCCTTCCCTTGATTTGCTCATCTATACAATGGGGATTATAATTTCTACTCCTCATAGAGGGTTTCAAATGAGACAGTGGGATGGGGCCTTGATGTCAGTGACAGGGGGCTGGATCAAATGACTTCCCTAGGTTCCTTTTCCTCTTTTTTGGAAGGAAGTCCCAGGGCCACAGTAAGTATGTGTATGTATGCATGTACATGCACGCGAGCATGTGCATAGGACTTGGGGTCAGTTAGTTGGTGCTAAATTGAAGTTTGGTTTTCTTCCTCTTCTCCTGAACCATGCCCATGCAGAAAGAACCTTGGGCAGATGTTAAGAAGCCTGGGTTCTAACTCTGGGTCTTCCTCCAACTTGCTTTGACCTTGGCCTTGTCCCTCACCCAACTGAGTCTGTTTCCCCATCTGTACCATAAGGAGTTTGGATGGGTTCCAAGATTACTTCTGTCCTGGAACTGTGAAGCCCATGACTGACCCAGTGTGATCTCACTTCTGCTCCTCAACCTCCCTGCCAGCCATGGTTTCAGATACGCTGACCTTCCTTTGCTTCTTTGAGAATAGTCTCAGACTTCAGGAATGGTCTTGGGCCCCTGTCACAAGCCATGTGACCCTGGACATGTCTTTCTCTCCTACCCCAGGGTCTTCGCTCAAACCCTCCCCTTTTGCCACAAGTTCACCTAATTTACTCCAAGTCATCCAATAGCTCTCAGCTCAATCATCTCTTCCTGAAAATGCAACCCCAAGACTATGCGCTTCCATGACTCACTCCCATGCAGGGTACTCTCCCGGGGTACCCACTGTCCTGGGGTACTCCCCTGTCCCCCTTCTTTGTAATACTTCACCACCTGTGCATTTCACATTCATGTGGTTTCCGTATTGATATCTGTCCTCCCCCAGACTGTGAATTCTATGAGGACAGGGACTGGATCTGTATTGGTCCTAGCTGTGTTCCCAATACCCAGCACAGAGCCTGGCACAGAATAGATGCTCAACAAATAGCTACTGAATGGATGGACGACCTCCCCATTCTCCTACCTTCAAAGGACGGGCTGGGGGTGGTGGTGTGGGGAGCCCCTGATGGCACAGGCTGTTAGCAGCTCACACCCACCCCCAAGATCCTGTGGGGCTCTCCCAGCCTTCCTGAGAGCTCAGGAAAGGCAGTTACCCTCAGCTCCCTGTTGTAAATAAGGGAAACAGCCCCCAGAGGCATGCTGGTTGGAGGAAGGTCACACCACAAATACCTGACAGGTTTGGGGCAGGACACCAGAGTTAAAAAAGCTGGAAGGGTTTTTTATTCTCTATTTGATGGAGGTGGAAACTGAGGCACAGAGGAGGAAGGGATTGGCCCAAGGTCAGCAGCAAGGTGGGAGATGGGAATTGTGGTTCTTGAACTTCTAGCCCTTCCTTCTGCTGGGCTGAGGGAGAAAATTCCTGGGTTTGACGCCAGGATGACCTTGTGGCTTTGGATGACAAATAACACCACAGAGTGACCTCTGGGAGTGGATAATGCTGGCGAGAAGCACCCTGAGGGTTTGGATATTGGCACAGCACCAGCCTGCCTGGATTTGAACTGCAGCTCTATCACCCAGCAGATGTGTGGCCTTGGCTGGGTCACTTTACCTCTGTTCCTCAGTTTCCTCATCTGTAAGATGGAGGAAACGTGGGTTAATACATAAATAGAATGAAGTGCAAAGAGCAGGAATCGTCTGGGACAATTTCTAGTGGTGTGAACTGTAGAGCTGACCTGGCCAGAGCAAGAGGAAGTGATTCATTCCTCTCTATGTACTGAGGGACTGGGGCTAAGAAGCATCAGCTCCCGCTTCTCACCCTAAGAGGAAGGTGTCCGTAATCATACTGAGCAATTTTCGAGCTGTCTGGTACTTTATAACCCACTGAATCCTCATAACCACCCTAAGAAAGCAGACTCCAATATCATCCCATTCTGTAGATCTGAGAACTGAGGCCTCGGCATCTGACTTGTCCAGGTCTCGTAGCTTGTGACCTGCAGAAGTGGGGCCCCTGCCCAGAGCCTGCTGAGGATTGCTTTGCTCTGGGGGGCCCGGGCCAAATGATGAAGAGGGGGAGGCCTGAGGAGTAGGCTCCTGGAGGGAGGTCTGAGCGGGCCCTGCAGGCCGAGGAGAACTGGGCAGTGGGCACTGGTGGAAGTGGCAGCGAGAGCCCCCAGCTGCCCTGGGGTGGAATCATACCAGTGCCCGCTGGGCACGCTCTGTGAAGGCAGGGCTGAGTCTCTCACCCCATCAGCTGGGCACCCAGTCCAGGCCCTGGCCAGGTGCTCACTGAGTGCTGGGCATGTGGTTGCCAGACCTCTTAACAACCACAAGCTCCATTCTACAGGTGAGGCACTGGAGGCTCAGAGCAGGGAAGGGACTTGCCCTGGGCCACACAGGCCTGTCTGAATCTTTACGGGGATTGTGCCTCCTCTCCTCCAGTGGTCAGTGCCCACGACAAACCCCAGGAGGCAGGTAAGACCGCAGGGAACAGGGCACATACAGAGTCTTGCCCAAGGTGTCCCTGGGCATAGATAGAGCAAAGGAGGGAAGCTTCTCCATGGCTCCCAAAGCTCCCAAATGTGGAAACTTAAGGACCATTTTTAAGGCTCAAGCTGTCCAAGCTCCCCGTTTTTACAGACGAAGAAACTGAAGTCCAGAAAAAGGATGAGGCACAGCCAGGGCCACCGAGCAGGTGAGGGACAAACCAGAAGCCAACAGAGCAAGTACAAAGGCCCTGAGGCTGGCACAGAGTGTGCACTAAGGCCAGCAGGCTGGAGCGAGAAGAGGAGGCGATGTGGCTGAGGCCAGGCCCGGCCCGCAGCTGGGACTCTAAGCGAGAGCAGTGGGAAGGCACTGGACTGGGATGGTCTACCACCACCTGGCTTCTGTTCTTAGGAGACCCATCTGGCGGCCGGGGACTGACTGGCCTGCGGGAGGGGGCGCTGACACGGTGCCCCGCCTGCTCCTCTCCCTGAGCTCCAGGCCTGCTTGCCCACTTGCTGACTCCACCTCACTACCCAGAGGGCCCAGGGCACCTCACAGAACGTGTCCCCCTCCCCCTCACCGCACGCCCGCCCCTCCTGCTGCCTTCACAGTTCAGTAAACACAAACTCCATTCTTCCTATTGCTCAGGCCAAAAACCTGGGCGTCACCCTGCCCCACCCCCTTCTGGTCCCCCTGCACCTGAGCCTCCAGCACATCCCTTCGGCTGCACATTCACATGGAATGGGAATCTGACCACTTCTCCCCACCCTCTTTCTGCCCTCTGGTCGCCAGCAGGGTGGTTGCGCCAGCCCTTCCCTTCCGCCAACCTGGACCCCGGCAGTGTATCCCCCATCGGGCAGCCAGAGGGAAACCGCTAAGGCACAGGCCAGGCCACGGCCCTCCCCTGCTTCGTGGCCTCTCAGGGCCCCCACCTCCCTCAGCCCTGACGCTCACGCTCTAGCCCTCAGGCCCCAGTGTCCCCCTCACTCCACACATTGTCCTCGTGCCTCCAGGCATTGGCACATGCTGTTCCCTCAGATGTCTGCAGGGTCAGCTCCATCCCCTCCTTCAAGTCATCAGATGTCACCTTCTCAGGTCTCCTATGACCACCTTGTTTAAAATGGCAAACCTAGGGAAGCCGGGATGGCTCAGTGGGTTAAGCGCTCACTTTGCAGCCCTGGGGACCGAGGATCGAATCCCAGCCCCAGCCTGTGTGGACCCATGTGCTGATCTGGGAGCTCTCCCAGCTCAGTGCTCACCGGGGTGAGACCCCAGCCCAGTTCCTGCCCTGTGCAGCCCCCGTGCCCCCTGTGGAATGAAACTATGTGGAAAAACCAATGATGTGCAACTATGGAGACTGTTCTGGGCCCTCCCCCTTCTCTCTGTCTCTGTATCTCTCTCTCTGTCAAAAACAATAAAAATAAATCTTTAAAATGGCAAACCCTTCCTCCCATCAAGTACACATCCCTTTGTCACCTTCATTTTCTCTACAGTTTGTACCTAACATGCTGTTTAATTGACCTATTCATATTGTTTCTCTCCGCTGCCCCAGCCCCCTCACTGCACACGAGGGCTTCAGCCTCTCGAGGGCAAGAGTCTTAGAACCGCCAGTGCCCAGAACAGTGTCTGCTTGATTCGTTCTCGTGTGGTTCTAACAACTCTGGGTGGGAGGCTGCCTTGGTCTCCTGTCCCAGACCAGGACACTGAGGCTCAGGGAGGGAAATGACTGGCTTGAGGTCACAGGCCATGGACGTGGGCCCTGGCCCATGCCTCTCACCCGGACCGGTTCAGGCTAAGCAGGGCTGGGAGCAGGACCTCTGAGCAGCCTCTCCACTGTCAGCGCCCTCCCCAAGGGGCCAGGGCGGGCTGGGCAGGGAGAAGGCTCCGGGGTGGTGGTGTAAGAGGGGCATTGGGAAAGGCCCAGGGCAACAGGTCCATTCTACGGTTGCCCAGTCCTCAGAGCCCGAACGGCCATGGGTGAGAAAGGAAGTCAGCAGGATCTAAAATAGGTCTGTGTTTTGGGAAGTGAAACTGGGTACTGGGGACACTCAGCCAGAGGAAGACCTGGGGCCTCCTGGGCTGAGGCTGTCAGGGCTGGGTGGGGTCTTCCCTGCCTCCTCAGCCTGACAGGGGAGGGGGTCTTGGGAATCAGCCTGGGCCTCTCTCACAAACCATGTGACCCTGGGCCTGTCACTTCAGTTCTCTGACTCTTAGTCTTCTCAGCTGTGAAATGGGACTAAGGGTAGTACCTACCTCACTGGGGACTGAGAAGGTGCAATAAGACCACACCTTGAAGCCCAAGGCTGTGTGTCACTCAAAAGATAGTGACAGTTACTGTTCATCATGGGTGCCTCCTCTCCAGGAAGCTTCCCCTGGTCCTGACACCAGGATGACTCTCCTCCCCGGTGTCCCAGCCCTTCTCAGCTTTTCTTTGTTGCTGTTCACATGTTTCACGAGAGAAAGCCAGTGCGCCTTCTGAGCACTCTTAGTGTCCCCCGTGACCAGGACGGGGCCTGACAGGTGAAGATGGTCTTCAAACCTGGGCACTAAACTCAGAGTTAAGCCTCCTCCAGGAAGGACCCCGAAGGGTCCATGTCCACTGGCACTCTCGTCCTGCAGGACTGACCCATGAGCCCACTGCGGCTGCATGTTTGGAAGTCCCACTGTGCACCCAAGTAGGCAGACTCAGAAGCATGAGAACAGACACCCTGCATGGCAATTAGTGGGTGCTGGGCCCTGCTCTAAGGGCTTTACCTACATCAACTCCTTAGAGTCACAATAACTCGGTGAGGTCAACTGTGATTAGTCCCATTTTATATATAGGAAAGCTCATGCACCTCCCAAAATGAGCTCCATATCTCCTGAAAATCTGCTCCTCTCCCAGTTTCCAACCCAGGCAGTGGCTCCTGAAGCCCCCAGGTGACACCCCCCCCCAGGTCACACACACACACACACACACACATACACACACACACACACACACACACTGCCTCTTGGCCCCACATCCTGTTGAACCAGCTTCCTAACCTGGTCACTAACCTGCTCTGTGAACTGAGACTAATCACTGAACCTCTCTGGGCCTTACCTGTCAGACAAGATACCAGCCCAGGCCCATGAAGGATACAGCACAGTGACGGAGATTTGCTCTCACTACCCAGCTGGGTGACCTGGGGCAGGAGAACCCACCTCTCTGGGCTGCAGTTTCCATATCTGTAAAGTGGGAATAATAATATCACTCACCTCCTAGGTTTGTGAGGGTGGTTCAGTGACCCCTTCCCTCTATCTTCCCTAATATATTGCTCCCCAACTCTTGGACTCCATCAGGGTTTTCCTGCCAACCCAACTAACCCTAACAGTATGCAAGTACAAACTGAAGCTTTTTCTTTCTTAAGAGAATGCTGGTCTGAGCCCACACCCCTCCCTTGCTGTCCTGTTTCTCTCCCGTCCTGCACAGAAGTTCCTTGAAAGCGTGTGTATCCAAGGGGAAGCAGGATGGCTCAGTGGGTTAAGTGCTCACTTTGCAACCCTGGGGACTGAGGATCGAATCCCGGCCTGTGCGGACCCATATGCTGAACTGGGGAGTGCCCCCAGCTTGGTTCAGAAAAAAAAAAAAAAGAGATCTTCTGAAAGCGTGTGTGTCCTGTGTCCCCACGCCTCCCTGAACCAGGTTTTAGCTCCCCTTCCAGGAAACCAAGGAAGTCCAGGTTGCTGCACCCAAAGTCCTCTCAGCCCTCAGCAGCAGCATTCGATGGAGTCGCCGCTCCCTGCTCCTTCTCTGCCTCACTTGCTGGTTGTCAGAATGTTCTGGTTTTCCTCCCACTTCTCTGGCTGACCCTTCTCAGCCCCTTTTCTGCTTCTTCGGCCGTCTCGCCCCCACCTCTCAGGCTTGGGGGCTCTTGGGCTCAATCCCTGATCCTCTGTCTACCCTCCTCCCTGGCTTCCCTGCGGGCGACCCCCACACCGATGTCTTCTCTGAGCTCCAAAGCCGTGTCCACCGTCCTCCTCCACAGCCCTTCACGGCCTCTCCAGTTTACTTTATCCCAGTCTGATCTCCTGATATTTGCACAATGACCTGTTCACCCTCCACCTTCATCCCCGTGAACGGCAACTCCATTCTCCCCTCAGCCCGTGCCCAAACGCTGCTGCCAGCCTGAACCACTCCCTCCCTCTGGTTCTGTCTCTCTCTCTTATACCCCACACGGGGAGCATCAGCAAATCCTGCCGGCTCTACCTTCTAAATGCATGTTTCCAGCACTCCTCACCGTGCCCTGAGCCTCCCCCTGGACCAGCCTCCATCATCTCTCCCTGGATCTCCACCCCGGCTGCCTCCCTGCTCTCCCGGCTCCTGCCCTTGCTGCCTGCGGTCTATTCTCCACACGGCAGCCAGAGGGACCCTATTGCAAGGAAGTCAAGAGCCTCCTGCTCACTACCCCGCAATGTGCCCCCACCCCCTTCACTCAGAGCAGCCCAGTCCTTATAAAGACCTTCAAAGCCCCGCGTGCTCCCCTCCCCAGGTTCACCCCACTGCAGCTCCTGCCTCAGGGCGCCCGCTTCCTGGAATGAGCTTCCCCTAGCAGCACACACACAGACAGTGGTCTCCCGGGGAGGCCTTCCCTGGTGCCTTAGCCACCATGTCATCCTGCCACCGGACGTTTCCTATCTCCCTCCCTGGTTTACTCCTTTCCCCTTAGCACGTGCCACACATTCTGCTTACTGATCATGTGTATCGTTGTCCCTCCCAGGAGCGGGTGGATGTCTGTCCTCAGTTCATGTGGTTCTGCTGCCTCCCCTGGGCCTAGCACAGAGCCTGGCCAGCAGTCAAGGCTCAGAGGCGCTCGGTGGATGATTGAGTGGGAAGAGCACTGTATGGGCACGAGAGGTGGGCGCCTGAGCTCTGCTTATGACAACCGTGGCCTAATTCCACCGCAGCCATGCTGGGCCCACTGGCGGCTTCTTTCTCTCCCAGGCCCTTCCCGGCTTCTCACTGTCACCTGGCCTCCCATCACCTGTCCCCTAGCCCCACTCAGATCCACTCTATTCTCCTCAATGGACACCAGAGGGGTTTTTAAAGCCTGGATCTAATCATATCGTCTACCCCCCCCAACCTCTTCAGCAGCTGTGCGTGGCCCCCAGCGTCATGTCCCAATTCCCTACATGGCACGGGAGGGCCCTGAAGGCCAGCTCCAGCCACCATTCCTTGCCCTGACTCCCCTGCCAGCCCTGTGCCCACTGGAGACGCCCTCACACTCTAGCCCATAGACCCTCATGATGGTGGGTGTGCTTTCTGAGGGCCTTGGCGTGTGAGCCCCAGGCCTGAGGCTCTGTGGGGGTCCATAGTCTTCCAATCACCAACTGTAATGATGCCAGACTTTATTAAGCACCTACTATATGCTGGGTGCCATGAATGGAGCAATAGTGATGATACTCCTGTTCTTGCCCAGAGGTGGCACACTCTAGTGCCTCTGCCTGGCTTTCCCACAGATCCCCAAATCCTGCCTCTCTGCCATTCAGGTCCCTGCTTCACTGTCACTGTCTCTGTGAGGCCAACCTCCCACCAAACTCCACACCCCTCTCACTTCTTTGTCTGCTTCTGTCGCACGCACTAGCATGTACCCTCTAGAAAGGGCAGGCAGGGGTTGTCTGTTCTATTCTCTGCTCCGTCCCCAGCACCTAGCACGTGCCAGGCACAGCAGAAATACGTGTTCAAGGGGTGTGATCTCGCTGTCCTATGAATACACAAAGCACGGTAAAGAGATGCGCACTGAGGGGTGGCTCTATTTTGACTGGTGAGGTCCAGGAGGCCTCTTGGAGGAGATGGCATTGAGCAGAGACTCAAGGAATTGAAGACTGAATCTGATGAAGAATGTTCCAGGTGGAGGAAGCAGTGATTTACAAAGGCCCTGAGGCAAGGCTGAGCTTGGGGTGCTACAAAACAGCAAGTGAGGCAGAGTTCACCGAACCAGAGGCAGGAACGGATAGGGGAGGGCCAGGGAAGAAGTCTTCCTAGGCCCCCCACTTTTTTTTTTTAAGATTTTTATTGTATTGTTTTTGACAGAGACAGACAGAGACAGAGAGAAGGGGGAGGGCCCCAAGCAGCCTCCATAGTTGGACGTCATCAGTTTTGGACATGGTTTCTTCCACACAGGTGGCGGGGACCACACAGGCAGGAACTGGGCTGAGGGTTGTGGGGGGGACTCCTGTATGGGAGGCACACCCCAGTTCAGCATAGGGGTCCACACAGGCGGGGGTGGGGCTGGGATTTGATCCTTGGTCCCCAGGACTGCAAAGCAAGTGTTCAACCCACTAGCCATCCTGGCTTCCCCTCCTAGCCCCTTTTGTAGGAGGGTCAGCTGAGGCTCAGGGAAGCTAAGTGACTTGTCAAAGGCCACAAAACAGGGAAGTGACAGAGGTGGGCCTGAACTCAGGCCTGCTGGGATGTGGGGCCAGAGACTGGGGCTTCCCTCCCCAGATGGGGCCCTCCCTGCCACTCTGTGGGGCTCACCCATGCTCTGTTTATTAATAGCTAACCAGGTGAGGCCCTGCTGGGTCAGGAGCCTCCAGGTATTGTTGGCTCACCCCAGTGGCCTCGGGGGCAAAGCCCAGTGAGTGAGCGGGGTAAAGGGGCCTGTTGGGGAGCAGCTGGAGCCATTACCTTCTGCCCCCTGAACTGAGCCATTGCCATTCAGTGAGGCCCAGGCACAGCCAGGGACTTCATGTCTTGCGAAAGTCGTACTGCGTGGCTCCTGCTCAGAACCTTCCTGAGACAAGTGGGCCCATGAGGCACTGCAGGACCGTCTATGGCTGGGGATCCAGCTCTTCCCCCTCCCCTGGCCCCTGTGCTCAGGCCCTGCTGGCTTCCTTGCTGCTCCCAGACAAGGCAGGCCACGCTCACGCATTGCCCCCTTGCTGGACCCTCTGCCAGGGACCATCCTCCCCCCGTGCCATGTGGCGTGTTCCTGCTCTGCCGCAAGCCTCAGCTCGAATGTCACCTTCCTCAGAGGCCTTCCCTGACCACCTGTCTAAAGCAGGTCAGCCCCCACCACCTCTTACTCTCCAACAGAGGGCACTTCTAGGGCTTTCATGACACTTAAAACAGACATCCTATGTGTTGTTTACCCATCAGTGTCCCCACTCCTAAAGTGGGGTGTGAGCTCTCACTTAGCTTATTCCCTGGAGTCCCTTCAGGACGTACCACAGAGCCTGGCACACAGTAAATGGTCAATAAATATTTGTGGAATGAGGGCCAGAGAGTCTACCTCTTCATTGTAAATTTACATAGCCACAATTGAGGTTCAGAGAGGGTAAGTCACTTGCCCAAGATCACACAGCCAACCAGAGGCAGAACAAGGCAGCAGCCTAGCTTAGCTTACCTGGCTCTGCGTCCAATGATCTTCAGCTTGTACCATAACCAGCACTCAGAGCTCAGCCAGTCCTTCCCCAGGCTTTCAGATAGGACCTCTCCCCTTCACTATCTTTCAGCTCTAGGGAGAAGGAAAAAGTGGGTAGAAAGGATAGAAGGGGATAAACAGGAGAGTGAGTATCAGAGATAAACGGGTCCTCGGAAGTCACCTGGTCCCCCCTGATGGGGTCCAGAGCGGCTGGACACCTGGCCTAGGACCTCGGGGGCTCTGGGCCCACAGTCCTGCCCTTGCCTGTCTAGGCTAGAAAGGGTTAAGTTTTGTGCTTGGCTCCTGGCTCACTGTGGACTGTGGCTGGGACAGAACATCTGTCTGTTGCTATGGTTGCCGTACACTTGAAGGGGATGGCTGGATAATTATGGCAAACGCTGCTGAGCAAGTGTGCCCAGAAGTGGCTCAGGACCCTTGCCTGCTCAGGGCAGTGAGAGGCGGCAGGCCCCTCCCTGGCCAGTTACTGTGGGCACTGTCCCCAGGCTCCAGCTCCTGGACCAGATGGAGGAGAGTCAGCTAGAGCCACCTTGGCCTGTGCACAATGAATGGGCCCAGCCCCGGGGCCCCGGGACCCTAGAGCAGGGCAGGTCCTGGCAGCCTTGGGCCCTGGAGCCTGAGGACGGTGGGCCAGCTGGCATGGACAGTGGGCTCTGACAATGCCCCGGTGCCTCTGTGTCCTCCACTGGGGACACAGCCCCATCATCGTCCCTGCCCCTGTGGGTCCTATGGAGCCCCTGAGGCGGCCGGCGGAGACTGGCTGCCTGAGCCTTGGCCTCTCTGCTCTGCTGGTTTACTGGACGACGCAGGTGGCCCACCGGACTCCCGAGCTCAGTCCCCGTCTGCCTGTGTAGGGTAGTAGTGCCTCCCTGGCAGAGCTGAAGGAGCTCTGTGTAGGACAGGTTCAGGGCAGAGATGGCTCTGGGACAGGAATGGGTGGCCCCACCCTGGCTCTTCAGGCAGCTGGTGAACCTCACACTGGAACGTGTGGCCCATGGAAGGGCTGGAGGCTGCTCAGCACAGTGGCCAATCACACGATTTGTCATTGGGTCCAACCCCTGCCATCAAGCTGTGGGCAGGGCAGGGGCTTACGCCAGGGAGTGCCTCTCCCCCCATTTATCCCCCCTTCCCCCAAGACTGGGAGCTCAGCTTCCTGAAGGCTCTGTGCAAACTCACAGACCAGCAGACCCCAGAGACCCGAGAGCTGCTGCTTCCAACTGCCTCTGAGACGACCCGAGACACAGTCCGGGTGTCTTCCCCAAGGAGCCTTGCAGGTTCCTGCCTCTGCCCATGCCACTGCCCCCTCCTCCTGGCAGCTTCTGTCCTCTCCCCCCATATGTTTCCCTGAACATAACAATCGCAGTAAGAATAACTGACGAGCAGGTGCTGAGTTCTCCATGCATTAGCTTACATCCTTCTTTCCACAACCTAGGAGCACCATTGTGGGTGCTGCCTTCAGATCGGGGTGTGCTGAGGTGTCACAGATCTTCCCATGGTCCCCTGGCTGGTAAGTAGAATAACCCAGAAGCTCACAAGACAGCCATTCTGGCCACGGACTCTTCTGTCTCCCTTCTCCTTGAGGATGACGTTTCTCCCGCTCTGTGCACAGAAGAGGCACAGACACATGTTTAACTTTCCATTCATTCATTCATGCTTGCCTTCATTCATTCAATAGGCACTGAGCACCCCTATGTGCCAGGCCCTGTGCTGCGTGAGTCAATGGATCCCTTTCCCCACATTGGCCAACCCAGAGGTCCCTGAGGACATCTGACCCCAGTGCACAGAGACTAATTCAAATGAAGGATCAAAATCACCCTGGCAGCCTGGATCCGCCCACTGTTTGAGGGGGGGCGGGGCAGTGAAGTTCACAGAGATTAGGGGCCCCGCCCAAGGTTGTACTCTATGTCCCAAGTAGGGCAGCCCAGGGACCCAGGGATTTCGCACCTGGGTCAGCATGGGGATGGCTTTGGCCTTGATGCAGTCCTCACAACAGTCACCAACTGATTTGCTCTCCACAGACCCAGGCAAGCTGATAGTTGGTCACCCTCACTCAGGACCTCCGAGGTGCCACAGATGCAGGCTTTAGAGTCTGGATGCCTGGCCTGGTGTGGGTTCCAAGCTCCCTCCCTTCCTGGGGGTGGGATCCTGAAAAAGGGGAGGCCTGAGGTCCTGAGCGACCGGTCCTCTCTGCCCCATCCAGAGACCCATGGGCCCCGGCCCAGGCTGCCTTCACAGGTTGGAGTCACTAGTTCTCGGCCCGGGAAGACATCAGGCCTGCCCAGTTTCTGTTTCTCAGGAAAGGCTGACTGGATAGGGAGGCCCAAGCCCTCCTGAAAGAGACAGGCGCAGGCCCCAGCCCAGCTCCACATAGTTAACAGGCAGTGCCTGTGAGCCATGAATCAGCATCCCAGGGGCCCTCCTGGTGGCACAGAAGCATTTTCCCAGCCAGGCCCCTCCTGCAGCTGTTGAGTGGGTGGGGGTGGGACAAGGAGGCTTGCAAGGAGGGGCCTGTGGGCCCCAGAAGACTGCTCCCCTTCCAGCTGCAGGGGCTCCTTGGGGATTGGCAGGTCCCAAGCAAGTCTTCCAGGAGACCTGCACAAGGGGCGGTGTGGGCGCCCTCTGGTTCCAGGCCTGATCCTCTTGCTTCCTGGCTGTGTAACCTTGGATAAGGACCTGAGCCACTCCTGGGCCTCAGTGTCCCTAGACCAATGGCATCTGTAACCTCTCTGGCCCCTTTCAGCCTTGCTAAGATCCTCTAGCTGAAACCAGACTTCCAGATTCCCAGTGACAGCTGGTGGACTCCTGGGCCTTCTGGTCCCTGGTATCAGCACTCAGGCATCAACATGATAGGTACTGAAGCACACAGAATAGAAAGATGAATGGAGGATGGATGGATGGATGGCAGATGGATGGATGGATGGATGGATGATGGATGGATGGATGGATGGATGGATAAGTAGGTGGATGGATGGTGGATGGATGGATGGTAGATGGATGGATGGATGGATGGATGGATAAGTAGGTGGATGGATGGTGGATGGATAGATGGTAGATGAGTGAATGGATGGATGGATGAATGGATGGATGAGTAGATGGATGGATGGTAGATGAGTGGATGGATGGATAGTAGATGGATGGATGGTAGATGGATGGATGGTGGATGACTGGATGGATGGATGGTGGATAGATGGATAGGAGGGTAGACGAATGGATAGTGGATGAGTGGATGAATGGAGAGAGGGAACGCTGGGCCAGTGGACTCCTCATTGCCCAGTAGGGGGCCTGTCTGGCTCCCCTTGGGAAACCCAGTGGGTCCCTGACTTGCTCTTAGCTTTACATCCACTCCACCCTCAAGGTCATCTATTTTACCTCTAACTTCCTCTCTGTCTCTCCTGCTACCTCCTGGCTAAGGCCACCACCCTGTAGCCTAGCCGACCAAAGCACTCTTCTCACTGGGCTCTCTGCTGCCTCGCTCATCCACTTTAGATCATTCTCCAGGAACAGGAGAAGTTAGGATGTCAATTAGCCCTCACCTTCCTATCCCTCAAATCTCCAGCCCTGCATACCTGGCCCACAGGTCTCACACAATCGAGCCTCCAGTTACCTCTGGACCTCATGTCCTGGACCCACCCACCTCCCCATCTCTCTGTGCGGCTCCACACTGACTGGTCTCCTCGAAGCTCCGCACCTGCACCTCACTCCCACCCACTCTTCCCGCCCAGCCCATGGCCAAGGCGCCCACACTTCACCCACCTACGCTCTTACTCCTCTGCAGATCGCGACTCAGTGGCCACTTCCTCATGGTAGCCCCCTTGACCTCTAACAGGCGCCCATTGTATGCTTGTGCCCCCCAGACCCTTCTTTCATAGCTTTTCTTACTGCTGTAGGCACGCGATCATGTGACTAATATCCTCTGTCCTCCTAGTGACAAGGACCAGGAGCCAGTGCCCTGCCTGTCTCATTCCTTCCTGGGCCCGCTGCACCCAGCACAGCATCCAGCACATAGCTGGGACTCACTGCGCAGGTGTTAAATGAGCGAATGAACAAATGAATAGACGGCAGGATGGATGAATGGGAGGGTGAGGGATGAATGGATGGAAACAGAGTAAGAAGACAGAAGGGAGAGGATGAAGTGATAGCTGTTTAGACAGGGTGGTTGGGGGCCAGGGAGCCTGGGAGGGAGGTGACATTTGAGAAGAGTCATGAAGGGGTGCATCCAGGTAGGGGGAAGAACACTGTACAGACCTATGGGGGCTGGGGAGGTAGCACACCTGGTGTGTCCAAGGGATCCAGGAGACAGGAGGCGCGCTGAGCCGGAGAGGACCGAGCGCTCAGGCAGGTCTGTGAACCCTGGAACTTGTCCCACGGGAGCTAGGAGGGGCCTTTTGGGGGTTCTGAGGAAAGCAGGGGCTTTTTCCAAGGGACACGCATGTGCAGTGATGGCAGGCCTGGTCAGCCCTGTCCCTGCTGTGTGCACAGCACCTGCAGTCTGCTCACGGTAGCACTCGGGGGCTCGGGGCGTGGCTGAGCAGTCCTCGCACGGGCACTGGAGGGGATCCACTGTCTCCCTCCCTGGTAGCGCCCATTTTCCAGCCAGCCAGGCCGTGCCCTCCTTCTGCTTAAAACCCTCCCCTGGCTTCCAGATCACTTGGAATAAAAGCCAAAGGCCTTGCAACGGCCCACAGGCCCGACAGTAGGGCCTCTCCATCTCGCACGAGTGACATGTGGGGCCCGGGGACTCTCTGTCGAGGGCTGTCCCGTGCAGTGCAGGATGTCAGCAACAGTAGCCCTGGGCTCTGCCCACTAGATGCCAGCAGCACCCCACCCCCAGTTGTGACAAGCAACCTCTCCCGACACTGCCAGATGTCTGTCTCTTGGGGGTGAGGGTGGGGGTGGGGCAAAATCTCCACTGGTGGGGGTGGCAGATCAAAACCAGTGCACTGTCCTACCAGATCTGCACTGTCCCCCCATCCCGTCTCTGTCCTAGACCTGCTACCGAAAGCCCCCACCTCAACACTTCCCATTCCCACCCCTGTCCTCATTTTCTCCAGAGCTCTTAGCAGCATCCAACGTTTCTTTAGTTCACTTGTGTGTCGAGCTAGTCTGACTCCCCACCTGGATTGAACTCCATGAGAGTGGGCACTGGCTTGGATCTCCGGTGCCCCGCACAGGGTGCTCTATATCTATCTGATGAATGGTTGTTAAAAAATACTGTTAATGGGGAAGCCGGGATGGCTCAGTGGGTTAAGCGCTCACTTTGCAGCCCCGGGGACCAAGGATCGAATCCCGGCCCCGGCCCGTGTGGAACCATGTGCTGAACTGGGAGCTCCCCCAGTTCAGTTCTCTCTCTGTCTTTGTATCTCTCTCTCTCTCTCTCTCTCTCTGTCAAAAATAAAAATAAATAAATAAAATACTGTTAATAACCAAGAATCTTCTCATTATGTTAGAATTCAGACTAACACTCCCTGTTTTATGGATGAGAAAACTGGATCAGAAAAAAACAAACAAACAAACAAAAAACACTGAATCAGAGAGGTTTGGTGACTTACCCAAGGTCACCCAGCTATAAGTCTGTGACACCACCAAGACTAGAACCTGGGGCTTCCGCCTCCAATCTGGATTCATTTAACTCTGTCTGCATCCTTGACAGCCAAGGCCTGGGACAGGGTGGGCAGTGTAGAGGGAAACTGTGGTTGGATCCCAGGAAACACGATTCCACTGAGGCTCAAACCCAAGGCCACCTGGATGTGAAGCAGATATGTGATCTCCCCAGCAGGCATCACAACGTGAGGCTGAGGGAAAAGGGGCATTGCTGGGGGATGTGAGCAAAAATCTTCCGATGATTAATTCATCCTAATTGACAGGGTTTTATTGAATTCCTAAAAAGCCCCAGGCTGGGCATTTCAGAAAACACGGTTGCAGTGTCTCCCTGGGAAATATCCCCCGACATAAGCAAGCAAGCGGACACTCCTTAAGATAGAAGTTTGTTGAGTTTAGCCAGTAAACATTCCAGCTGGGGGAGGGGGAGGCGGTGCTCAGGGGAAGGGGGTGTGATTTCCTGAAGAAGAGAACGCACTTTTCATGAATTACCGGGAGGAAAATCGTGTGTGTCGGAACAAACTCTGTCAAGAAATATAGTGGAGCTGCCAGATAGTTAATAATTCAAAGCTGCTCCCCAGCATGATGCAGGATTTAAAAAATATTTCCTTGGGATCGTTGTTTAAAAATACTGTTAATGGCCAGGAACCGTCTCCTCACATTAGATGACCATAATGGGCCAGGCTGGGCGGGGCTCCTGGCGCGAGGCCAAGGACAGTGACACAGTGACCTGCTGTGGTGTGTGAGTAAAGCTGTGCTCCTCAGAAAAGCACCATGGACACCTGCCTCCTTTTCCTCACAGCCTCTGGGATGTGAGGTGAGGACTGTGGGGCTCAGAGAGGGCCAGAGCACAGTCCCAGACCATACAGCTAGAAAACGGAGGGGCTCAGTGAGTGCGGTGGGTGAGTTGCAACAACCCACCCTGATTCTGGGCGAGGGATTTCCCTCCTCTGTGCTTTTCAGTCTACTCATCTGTATGGTGGGGATCGATTTATTTGCTCAGACAAGACATATTGAGGGAGTATTTGTTAAAATCCACATGTTAATGGGGAAGCCGGGACGCCTCAGCGGGTTAAGCGCTTGCCTTGCAGCCCCTGGGTCTCAGGATTGAGCCCTGGCCCTGGCCCGTGTAGACCCATATGCTGAACTGGGGTGTGCTTCCCACGTGGGAGGTCCCCAGTTTGGTTCTCACCTGGATGAGCTTCCCATGGGTGGGAGCCCCCGTTCAGCCCCCAGTTTGCGGGAGAGTGCTTCCCATGCGGGAGGCCCCCAGCCGGTTCCTGCCCTGCGTGGCCCCCGCCCACCTGTGTGGAATGAAACCATGTTGAAAACTGATGACATACAACTGTGGAAACTACTCTGGGCCCTCCTCCTTCTCTCTGTCTCTCTCTGTCTCTGTCTCTCTGTCAAAAACAATAAAATACATCTTTTTTTTTAAATCCACATGTTGGGATGGAGTGCAACCAAGACAGATCCAGTGTTCACTTCCATGGAGCTCAATCTGGTGGAAGAGTCAGACAATGAACCAATAACTACATCCCGTCACATATGGTAAAAAACGCTATCAAGAAAAATGAAGGAGAAAAAAAATAAAAAAAACAAAAAACAAAAAATAAAAATAAATAAAAATGAAGGAGAATTGGGAGACAGGGTGGAAGGGTGGATACTTTAGTTAGGATAATCCAGAAGAGCCTCTCTGGGCAGGTGATGTGATAGTTGAGTAGAGACCTGAAAAAAGAGAGGGAGGGGAAACCGGGATGGCTCAGCAGGTTGAGCACTTGCTTTGCAGCCTCGGGGTCCGAGGATCGAGTCCCGGCCCTGGCCTGTGTAGACCCATGTGCTGAACTGGGGTGTGCCTCCCATGCTGGAGGCCCCCAGCCCAGTTCCCATCCTGCACAGCCCCCGCCCACCTGTGTGAAACAAAACCATGTCAAAAACTGATGATGTACAACTATGGAGACTGCTCTGGGCCCTCCCCCTTCTCTCTGTCTCTCTCTGTCTCTGTCAAAAACAATAAAAATAAAATCTAAAAAAAAGAGAGAGAAAGGGAACTGAGAGGATTTCTGGAGGAAGAGGGCAGAGGAAATTGCAAGTGCAAAGGCCCTGGGGTGGGATTGTGCCTGATGCATTGGAGGAACAGTGAGGAGGCCACCATGCCTGGTATAGAGTGAGCTGGCATGAGAGATGTGGGAGGTGAGGTCACAGACACCAGCAGTGGCCAGATCACGGAGGACCCTGTGGAACTTTGGGTTTTATTCTGAGAATGCTGGGGACCCACCAGAGGGCTCATTTGCAGGAGAAGGCCCAGTCATATTTTAAAAAGACCCCCTGAAAATTCTCCAGATGAGATTATTAAATGAAAAAAGCACGGGGCAGAACCATGTGCATGGTATGCTACTGTCTGCTTTAAAAAGAAAAAAAGGAGATAAAGGTATGCATTGGCTCATATGTGCATAAAATTATCTCTGGCATGATAGATGAAACTAGGAGGAAGCAGTGCTCGCCTCTGGGGAGGAGTTCTGACTGGCTGGGACTGGGTGGGAGGGCTACTTTCTTCCTCCTACATTTCTTCTAGCACCTTTTGAATTTTGAGCGGTGCAAATTTGTTACCTATTCAAAAAATAAATAAATACTTTTTTTGGAAGCGAAAGCAAAAGGAAGAAAGGAAAGAAAAAGAAGGCCCCTCTGGCTGCAGGGTGGATAATGGATTATAGATGCACTGGGTGGCAGTCAGGAGGGAGATAGGGAGGAGGCCGGGGCCCCTTGGTCGGTATTTTTAGCTCCAGTTTACAAATGAGGACTGTGGGGCTCTGAGAGGGTGAGTGCGGAGCCCCTAGCCACCCAGCTGGGAAGTGGAGGATGGGCTCAGAGGAGAACCACAGGCGGGCGAGTTCCTCCCTGCCTCCCTTCTGCTCCCTGCCCTGTGTCCCTGGATCATCTGCCCAGCAGAGTTCTCCTCAAGGCCCCGGTTGGGGGGGTTTGGGTCCCTGCCCTGTCCCAACAGCAAGACCTGGCCTGCAGGAGGTGCTCATAACTGTTTGCTGAGTGATAAATTCATTCATTCATTCATTCATTCATTCACTCAACGATCGCATCAGGTTCTTTCTCTGTGCAGGCATTGTGCCAGACCCCAGCATTTAGCCATGAACAAGACAAAGCCCCCAGTTTTGTGGAGCTCACATGCTCGGGGGGGGGGGGCAGGGCGGGGGAGGCAGATGGTTGTACATGAACTGAAATATGTATAAGGGCTCGGAAGAAAACTAAAGCAAAGCAGAGGGGTAACAAGTGAGGTGGGGTCAGGGAGGGGTCCTCTGAGGAGGATGCACTAGCGCAGGGGCTTCAAGGACGGGAGCGAGTTTGCGCTGTGGGATCCGGATCCGGGAAGAGCACTGCAGGCTGAGGGAACAGTAAGTGCAAAAGCATGAGGCAGGATCCTTCTTGGGGTGCTGGAGGGACAGCTAAGGATGGAACAGGGTGCTCCAGGGGGAGAGCTGGTCCGGCAGGGCTGTTTGGCACTGGGTTACTGCAGGGATGATACAGACACTTGGGAGGGCTCTGAGCAGGGGCTAGACAGGCTCCAAATGATTTAAAATGAGTGAGGCTCGCCCTCTGTACTGTGTGGGATGGGGATGGTGAAAGCCCAGGTTGCATAGACTGCCTCGCAAAAGATTGTGGGAGGACAAAATCCCAGAACCATGGGGCCAGAAGGGTCTGTTCCCCGCTTTTAGGATTCTGGGGCATGCCGGAGAGGATCTAGCCGTGTTGACATAAGCTTGGTGATCACCTCGAGGGCCTCAGCTGTCAGCCTGGTCACAGGGGGATGAGGTCACGAATGGAGAAGGGCTCCCAAAGGCTGAGGACACGCAGGACCAAGAGCAGCAGGTGCAGCAGAGCGGGCCGCTGAGGCTGCCAGGAGGAAGCGAGGCCTGGAGGCCGGGGCCCCGCCGCCGCCCTCGCCAGTCCCACCACGGTCCTGGCTCTGGAGACCTGGGTTTGGCCTCCTGTGCTTTTGCCATCTGTGCACTGAAGCTGGCCAGGCGTGCCCGGCTCTGAGGTGCCCATCTGGACGCCAAGCTGACAGCACATCCGGCTCTAGCAGAGCATCTCACAGGCAATCGTGCACAGATTCATCAGGCTTCAAGCGATTTTGTTTTGTTTTGTTTTCTGGCCCATCTCCTCTCCCAGTTGCACTGACAGGGAAAGGGAGGGGGGATAGGAGCTCACACTTCCTGTCTGCTCTGCAGTAACCGACTGGCTTTGACATCTCAGCTCATTCTGTCCCACACCAACCCCCCTTTACAGCTTCAGAAACTGAGGCTCTGAGAAAATGGTGACTTGTCCAAGGCCACCTAAGTGTTAAGAAGCAAAGTCAGGACTTGAACCCAGGCCTGGCAGATTCCAGACCAGCACTTCCCACCAAATCCCAATTCCTGATGACACCAGATGCCTGGAAGGGGGTTGAGATGGGGTGGGGGCTTGACAAAGCAACGCCTTCATCCCAGGTTCTGGAGCAGGGAAGGCTCGGGCCACGGTTCCGCTGTGGCAGTGGGGAAGTGGGCCAGCCGCCAGGCTGTGTGGGACATGGCTCCCCCTCCCATGGAGCGACCATGCCCTGGGCTCAGGTGACATGACACCTGCAGCTCGCACCACCCACTACCTCCCAGGCCTGCCGGCGACAATAGTCCCAGAGCAGTGAACAGGTAGGCCAGGGGCCCCCAGAAGCCCAAAGAGGGAGGTCAGGAATGCTGCTGCCAGGTTTCCAGAAGCTTCTCCAATTCCTGCAGCCCCAGCAACTTCTGGAATGAACCCAGGGCAGCCTGACCCCTGCCCCGACCCCCTCGTAAATGCCAGCTCCCACATGCACTCACACTGCCACCAAGAGTGATGCCTTCTGGGGAAGCCGGGATGGCTCAATGGGTTAGGCGCTCACTTTGCAGCGCCTGGGACTGAGGATTGAGTCCCGGCCCTGGCCCACGCGGAACCATATGCTGAACTGGGAGCTCCCCCAGTTCAGTTCTCTCTCTGTCTCTGAATCTCTTTCTCTCTCTGTCTCTCTGTCTCTCTGTCTCTCTCTCAAAAATAAATAAATAAATAAATATATATACATAAAAAATTAAAAAAAAAAAAAAAAAGAGTGATGCCTTCTGTCCTTGGCTTGTTAGGGGCCTTGAAGACTCTGGGGAAAAAACCCACAGTGGTGCCACTGTGCCTAAAATGCCACCATCAGCCACCATCATTTTGTATTAAGAGTTACCTTGTCGGGGAAGCTGGGATGGCTCAGTGGGTTAAGTGCTCACTTTGCAGCCCCAAGGACCGAGGATCGAGTCCCACCCCCAGCCCGTGTGGACCCATATGCTGAACTAGGGAGTGCCCCCAGTTCAGTTCTCACCGGGGCGAGACCCCGGCCCAGTTCCTGCCCTGTGCAGCCCCACATGCACCTGTGGAATAAAACTATGTGGAAAAACGAATGATGTGCAGCTATGGAGACTATTCTGGGCCCTCCCCCTTCTCTCTGTCTCTATAGCTGTATCTCTCTCTCTCTGTCAAAAACAATTAAAAAAATGTGCAGCTATGGAGACTATTCTGGGCCCTCCCTCTTCTCTCTGTCTCTATAGCTGTATCTCTCTCTCTCTGTCAAAAACAATTAAAAAAATGACAAAAAACTAGAGAGAAAAACATTTAAAAAAAAATATATGAAAAAAAAAACAAAAACGATTGAGGGGAGGCTGGGATGGCTCAGTGGGTTAAGCACTCGTTTTGCAGCCCCAGGGACAGAGGATCAAATCCTGGCCCTGGCCCATACAGACCCATATGCTGAACTGGGGTGTGCTTGCCATGTGGGAGGCCCCCAGTTCGCTTCTTGCCCCCCAGTTCGGCCCCTGGCTCAAGGGAGGAGGCCCCCTGGCCCAGTTCCCGCCCTGCGCGGCCCTCGCCCACTTTGTGGAACGAAGCCACGTGGAAACCTCTAGCCTCACATCTGCCTTTCAGCGCCCCCCTCCCCTTCCCCAGGCACACCTTCAGAGTCAAGCCCTCATCACCCCTCATCTGGGCTATCAAAGTAGCCTCCCAGCTGGTCTCAGCCATTCCATCCACCCTCCACAGAGGTCAGAGTCCTCTCCGCCCCACCCCGCTTCCAAACCTTCCATGACCCTCCAGCAGCTCCAGGATTGGCCCCGGACACTTTAGGTTGGCCTTTAGGGCCTTTCAGGGCCCAACTCAGACTGTCTGTCTGACGCCACCCCCAGGTGTTTGAAAGCATGGTCTCCTCTATGGTTGCTGTGTGACTTTGTCAAGTCACTTACCTGAACTTCAGTTCCTCATTCACAAAAGTGAAATAGGCCTCTACCCCAAAGGGAGCAGGGTTTGAATTTTGTGATTCCAAGGAGATCAGCCTGTAGCAATGGGCTAGGCATACAATCAGTGCTCAATAAAGGTAACTACCCTTATTTATCACTAACCCTATAGAACTTCTAAAAAAATAAAAGTCCCCCACCATGCTGAGCTATATCCTGTCTCTGAGACTGTGCAGGTGCTATGTCTTCGCCTTGGCAGCCTAGTGAACTCCTATTGATCCTTCAACACCCCTCTCAGGCAGTGCCCTGATCAGTGTCAGCTCTCCTTCTCGGAACATTTCTCCACAGTGGCCAAGCAGCTGATCTGGAATTTTTCCATTTACTTGTTGATCCTCCACCATATGACTATGGGCTCCCAGAGCAACAGCTGACAAATGACTGAACTGAACCAGCCAGGGAGAGCGGGGCGGGGGGGAGGGGGGGGCGGTGCAGGCCAAGGGAGGGTGGAGAGAAAGGAGCTCTGTGGTTGGCCAACGCAGAATAACATTTCCATTCATTTAATCACTCTTCCATTCATTCATCTAACAAATACAGTAGACTCTCCATTAACCATAACTCAAGCAACCAGCATTCTCAAGCGGCCAGCAAAAATTGTTTTGCCAGTTGCTTGACATTTTACCAATTGCTTGAAAGAGCAGATTGTTTGAGTTCTGGTTAACGGAGAATCTACTTACTACATTTATTCAGCATCTACCAATCCCCATGGGTGCCCATTAACTGAGAGTCTACTGTAGATAGTGATCTTCCTCTCAACCTAAAGCCACTTGCTAGCTTTCCACAGCCTTTAGAATCACATGCAGAACCTCTCCGCCATTGCCCACGAGGCCCTGGGGAGCCATTCCCAGGCGACCTTTCCCACCTCAGCCTCCCTGGCCCTCTTTATTCCCCTGTGTGCTCTAGAACTCTAGCCTCCCTTTGGTTCCTCAAACAAGGCCATGTTCTAGAATGGCCTTCTGACCTTTCCAAGCCAGGCTGGCCTCTGCGAGCAGCCCTCCCTGGTCAGCCTGTCATTGGGGTCTCACCCTGCTGGGCCCCGGCTCCATCTCCGCCCCATGTTTGTCTCCTCCCTCCCTCTCGCAGCCCACGCCTCAGACACAGACACACATCTGGGATGAGGTGACTAGCACCTGCCTCATCAGCAGACTGCGACCTCCTCGCTTCACAGCTCACCCGTACCAAGGGGCGCGCGCCAGAGGCCTTGCCTTCGGAAAGCTGCCTGGAGCCCGGGTGGCCACAGCCCAGAGGGGCCCTGGTGAGCATCTGTGTCTTCCTTGTGCTGTGACAACAACAAAGAAAACCATCATAACTCCAACAATGACAACACTTGGGGAAGCCGGGATGGCTCAGTGGGTTAAGCGCTCACTTTGCAGCGCCAGGGACCAAGGATCGAATCCCGGCCCCGGCCTGTGCGGACCCATATGCTGAACTGGGGAGTGCCCCCAGTTCAGTTCTCTCTCTGCTTCTGTATCACTCTCTCTCTCTCTCTCTCTCTCTCTGTCAAAAACAATAACAAATAAATAAATAAATGAATAAATACTATAAAAAAATTTCTAAGATTCTGGTAGTTTATAAAAAAAGAAAAAAACAATGACAACACTTAACACGTCCCACATACCAGGTGCTGCACTTTCCAGGCACCATTTTCTTTAATCCTCACAACAGCACCGTAACGGAAGGTTCAGTTATAGCCCCATTTTTCAGAGGGAAAAAAAAGCTGAGGCTGGGAGAGGTTGACTCGCTACCCTCCGGGCCGCAGCGCCTGCACTCTTAGCTAACCACTGGGCCACATGGCCAGATGACAGAGGATGGGAATAGCCACATCAAACACCACAGCAACAGCCAGGCAGTGACGAAACTGAATTGGGTGGAGGCTCCACATTTCTAGCTGTGTGACCTTAGACAGATTACACGATCTCTCTGGCCTTAGTTTCCGCATCTGTAAAATGGAGATACACAATCCCCTTCACCACACTGAACTTTACAGAGTGGCTGACAGGACCTCTATCATAGAGTGGGGGGTGGGGATACCATGAAGGCAGAATTCTGGAGATCCCCCAAACACTGGACCCAGGACCTCCCCAATGGGCCAATCCCCCACCCAAAGCCAGTCCTGCCCAAGGCTACTCTATGCCTGGCTCTGAGTGGGTCCCAGGAGGGTGAAAGAGTCATACACACCCCTCTGGAGCCCCCCCCCCCGTGACCACATGGTCCTCTCTGGAGAGGGACGACAGCATCGTGGGGTTCTGGGGTACGCAGCCGGCAGCCGGGTGGGGGCACCAGCATGCCCTGCATGTGAAGCCCAGAGCCGCAGGACTCCGAGTGCCCCTGCGCTCCTGACACCTGCTCCCCCTTGCCCCACGGGCCCTGGCAGTGGGAACGGTGCGTCTGTTGGAGCCTCCCGGGGGCCATGCCAGCATCCCTGTGCCCAAAGCCCCGCCCTCTGGCCTCTGGAGAGGGGGTGGGCGGCTGGGGGGACTGACAAAGAGAACGCATGGTGCTTCACCTGGGGCTCATGCCACCCCTCCCGACCTGCCCAGAGAGCCGACGCCCCCTCCTGCCACTTGGCCGCTCTGCTGGGGCACCCGGCGCGGTTGCTATGGCGGCCGCTCTGGGGAAGCTGCAGCTGGGTAATTATTGCGAACATCCATCCTGCCTCCTGCCCGCCCCAGAGAGCAGCGAAGCCAGCAGCCAGGGCCAGGGCAGCCCTCCTCACCCGCTGGGTGGCCGCACCCTGGCCTGGCACGGCGCCCACCAAGGTAGGAGGGGAGGGAAGTGTGCAAGCGGCAGGGGCGCGCAGGCAGGTTGCTCCAGCAGGAGCCCGCACGTGGCTGGCCAGGAGCCGCCCCTCCCCCTCCCCGCCCACCTCGGGCCCACCCCTGGAGCTGACCAGCCAGCCCGGAACTTATTTTTTCTAGCTACAAACGCACACACCACACACAGAACCCTCCCGAGAGCCTCCTTTGTTCCAGTAGAATCTTTCCTCGGCCCTTTTCGGGGCAGGGGGAGCCAACAGCGACTGGCCCCAGCTACAGCACCTCCCACAGGGGCCGGGCCCCTAAATGAGGAGGTCCCCCTGGGGCCCCACTGTGGGCCTTCCCACCTCCTCAGCCCCAGAAACTCGCCCTGGCCCTGGCACCTAAATATAGCTCAGCCTGGCTGAGTTTGAGGTCAGACACACTCACAACTGCCCGGGGTGGCCACGCGGAAGGCAGCAAGCAGCATCCACCCACTGGGGTGTCTGGCAGGCATTTCGGGAGCCTCTGTTGGTGCCGGGCAGCATGCAGCGCCCCAGCAGTGAAGCAGGTGCATCTCTGCCTTCTGGGGGCTCACACCCCCCGGAGACAGGCACACAGCTATGACCTGAGGAGCTCACTCGTGGAGGGGCCACGAGAAAGTACCTCAAGCATGGAAAGAGGCCTGAGTGAGCGTGACGTGGGTGAGGAAATGTCAGGCCTGGAGGGCTGGGGTCCAGGCAGAGGGGAGGGGAGCAGGCACGAGGTGGGCCGGGGGCGGCCTTGTGTGGGAGGAGTGTGGGGTGCACCTCAGACAGGACACAGGACTCGGGAGCAGTGGAGGCCACTCCCATAAGCCACAGAGCAGACACCCCTTCCCCTCCTTTGGCGCTGCTACCCTAGGGGCTCTGCCCAGGCCGACACTTGGCAGAGGGCACCTGGAGGGCACTCAGCAGGATCTGCCGGGTGCTTAACTTCCAAAGATCCCTCTTGGTGAGGGTAGAAATGGAGGGGGCACAAGAGAGATGGAAAGCTGGCTGTGGGTGAGGCCAGGCACCCTGCGGCAGTGGGGAGAGGGGAGAAGGAAGGAAAATAGAGGGGACTAGGGGCTGACCCAGAGGGAGGGTTGGGCCTGCCTGGGGTTCAGGCTGCCTGGGCCCCGCCCTAGACCTTGGTCATGTAGGTCCTGACCAGGGCCCTGCTGGGGACAGGCATACTAATGTAAGAGGGGGAGTGTTTGTTGCAAGAACCCAGCCCCGAGGTGCCACCAGACATAAGGACTCCCGGGGAAAAGCTGCCTGCCCCTCAACCACTGAGGGAGGAAGAGCAGCCTTCTGGGCGGGGGCCAGGCGGCCCCCTGGCCTTTGGACCTCACACTTGCAGATATGACAATAAATCTTCCCAATGGGCCAAGGTGCTCCATTTGCAAAGCTCTCTTCCATCCAGCATCTTCCACTAGCTCCACCCAGCCCTAAGTGCTAGGAAGCGCTCGGGCAAGGAGACTGAGGCTGGGAGAAATGAGCTGATCTGCCCAGGAAGGGAGACGGGGAGAGGGGTCGCGGGGTTAAGTACCCAGTAAGTGGAGGAAACCTTGCACACCTCACTCGGTACCTAGACTATGTCAGGAGCAGAACTTGAACTTTCAGTTGTCCTCCTGGTCCAGGGCTGCCTGTCCTCCTGAGACAAGTCTACCACGCCCATTAACAGCATGCTTCTGAGACTAGATGTCAGAGGGACCGGGGGCCCAGGTCAAACAGAAATGCCCTTAGGAACTACTCAGTCTGCCTATGACCGCTTCTATCTTACAGATGGGGAAACTGAGGCTCGGCGCGGGCCCCGACCCCAAAAGCCTGCTCTTTCCCAGATCCTGGAGTAGCCAGAGCTGGGTGGGTTTGCCCCACTGATTCTCAGAGCTCTGCTGGGTCCAGCAGTCCAGCAGAGCATGGGTTTCTAGAATGTGGGAGAAATAACTCTGGGTACAAATTTAGGAGAGAGGGTTCTGGGCCAACGGTGCAGCTAATATCAGCCCTGGGGACACAAAGGTCACCAGGTTAAAGTGACTTGGATCAGGAAGGGTACGGAGGGGCACACTGCAGCCAGTGCCAGCCTTCTACAGAAACCTCAATAGGAGTGACAAGACGGTGTGCACAGGGCACCATAACTGAGAAAATGAGTGAGGCCCTCTAAAGGGCGCCTGGCATGTGGTGAGGCTTCAAGAAGCACGCCTCAGAATTGTTATTATTATCCTGGTCCCTCAGCACCAGGTTTCTGTCCTGGGTTTTTCTCACTTCATCCTCAAATGACTCTGTGAGAGAGGCTCTAATATTGTCTCCATTTTAGAGACTAATAAATGGAGGCTCGAAGACATCCATCCATCCATCCATTCCTCCCTCCCTCCCTCCCTCCCTTTCTTCTTCCCTCCAGCTGCTTCTTCTACAGGGCGCCCCAGTGCTGGCTACAGGACACACAGAGGTGAGCCAGCAGCCCTGACGCCCCTGCCGTGGGCTCCCAGCCTCGTCAGTCTCCTCGTCTGTGAACTGCACCTCACGGAGCCCACCCCCTGCAGTTGGAAGGTAGGCTCACATGTGCAGGACGCAGCGGCACTAGCAGTGATGTCGTTGACTGCGGGTGATCACGAGGGTGGTGATGAGTCGTGAGCACTCACAGCCCACAGTGCAGGTCGGGTCCCCACAGCTTCCAGCTCTGCACGTGGCACCATGACCCAGAACAAGCTGTTCCACCATCAACATGCCAGGCTCACTCCCACCCCAGGCTTTTGTTCAGGCTGTTCTGCCCGCCTGGGTGGCCCTTCCCTTCCTCCCCAAGCCTCTCCCATCTCTCCAGATCCCAGCTCCTCACCAGCACACACGCTTCTGCCTTCGTTTATGCCAGGCTGTCCGGGGAGTCAACACGACCTTCCAGCAAGCCTTAGCTCCTGTGGTTAGGGCCTGGGTGGGGGTAATCAGGGCCCCGGGTGCAGGGTGGGTGCCTCAGGCTTGGTGTGGTGCTGGGCACACGGGGGCAGGGTGGGGGCACTTTGTAAGGAATAGGCCGTCATTTGGTCCTGTCTTTCGCCCCACACTGCCTGTGCGCTGGGGAGCCTTAGGTAAAAGGGCTCACGAAGGAGGCAGGGCCTTCCCCAAACTACCCACCTCATGGAGGGATTTCAGGAGGGGTGGCTTGTAGAGGGGGAGAAAATTGGGGAACTGGAAAGGTTATACCCTTCTCCCTGAATTCACCCCAGGCAGGAGGCCACTCACCAGCAGGGCCAGCCAAGGTGGCTGGAAAGTTCTCTGTGGCCTGGGTTTCACTGCCAACCCAGCGGAGTGATTGGAGGCTTGGGGAGTAAGGATTATGCTGGGGAGAGACAGCGTGCTGCAAAAAATACGACACACACTGGACAGCTCAGTGTTGGCAATGTGCGTGAAAACTGGCAGCCCTTGTGGGGCGTGAGGCTTAGCTCGGGCTTTCTGGAGTGAAATTTGTTGGTACCCATCACAAATCTGGCACCCACTCCCTTCAGTAGTGCTAGTCAATGGGTTAGCCAGGCTCCTATCCCGGGGAAACTCATTAGAGGACGTGATGAGGCCTGCCCAGGGCTCTTCCTGGAAGCGAGACAATGGAAACAATTTAAATGTTCATCAGAGGGGACTGGACCAAAAAATGATGGGCCAGCTCACATTATGGAAGGAGGTGGTTGTATACATACTGACACAATGTTCAGTAAAAAATAAGGCAAGGCACCTTGCAGAACAAAACATAGAGACTGTTACCATTTACATGAGAAACATTACACACATCTAATACTTAGTTACAGGTATAGAGGATATGGATGTAGATAAAGGTATATGTATAGTTAGAGATAGAGGAATAGATAGATATACATGCGACAATAAAACATTTTAAAAGATACCCACCAAAAAACATAGAAATAGTCACAGGGATATAAGGTCATGTATGATGTCAGAAGGGCGGTACACTTGTTGGGGTTATCACTTTGTGAGGTATATAAATGTCTAATCACTGAGTTGTTTTGTAGACCTGAAACTATGATAATAATAGTAATAATAATAATGATAATGATACCCACCAACTGACAATAATGTTTGAGGGGATGGGGCTCAGGAAGTGCAGGGGAATTGCTTGGGCTTTTCTTAGCTACACTTGGCTAAGGTTTGAGATTATTTTCCTGAAGTAGGTATATGATGCTAAAAATTAAAAAAGACAGAGCCTGGCCATGTGGCGGGTGCTGGAGGCAGGCAGGGCTGGGCTGGGAACTCACAGAGCCAGGGTCAGTGGGGTCAGGCCTGCCGCTCGTCTCAAGCTGGGCCTGGAGCCACTTCCTACACAGCTGTGGCTCCTTCTCCCCAAGGCCAGAGCACAGAGAAGCCGCGGCAGCAGCATGCGCAGATGCTCTCGTGGGGAGGCGTGTGAAACCTGGACCGCTGGCTCAGTGAGGTGGCCCACCTCCACCCCAAGAGGCCGGGCAGGCCCTAGGAGCCCTGCAGAGGGCGACCTCGGACGTGCAAGCAGAGAAGTGGGTGAGGGACCACAGGAGCCCCTTGGCCTGCAAGCAAATGACATTGGAGCCTGCAGGTGTCTTTCCAGACTGCACTTGCCCCTGAGCCTGACGAACAACATTGCATGAGAGGATGCCACAGTCCTCCTGTGCTCCCCGTACTCCCAGCCCAGTGACCACCAAGGTCATGAGAAAGGGAAGGCCATTCATGGAGCACTGCCTGGGTGCTGGGCCCCAAGCACTGGGGACCTTTCCTACTCTGTCACTTGGCCTTTTAATTTTGTTGGGGGGGGGTTGACACACAAAAGGGTTAAAATAATCTCCCCAAATGCAAAAGGATATCAAGTGAAAAGCAAGCCTTCTTCCCTCCTTTTCTCCCAGCTCCCCAGCTCTCTCCCCAGAGAATCCTTGCGCGCATGAGCACACGTATGTCTATTCACATCCCTCCTTTGGTACCAGCAGAAGCCCACCACACCCAAGTGTTCTGCACCTTGCCTTTAGTTCACTAAAAATATGTATCTCGGAGCTCCTTCCGTAGCAGCAGTGCATGCGGACTGGATCATTCTGTCATGCCTGGATTTCCATGCACACAGAATTCTTTAATATTCATGAAGCCAGGTCTAGAAGTCTGGTCCCATGGCCTTTTGCCTTTCCTGTGGGCTTACTCCTGCTCTGCACAACAGGCTTGGGAGGCAGGTGGTTCCCCACGTTACAGATGAGGAAACTAGGGTGACCAACCACCCCCATTGGTCTGGGACTGTCTGGTTTTAGCACTGAGAGTCCCATATTCCCGGAAAACCCTCAGCCCAGGCAAACCAGTAGAGTTGGTCACCCTATAGGAAACTGGAGCTCAGAGAGGTAGGGACATTCTCCATGACCTTGTAGCTGGTCAGTGCAGGCCTGAGACTGCAACTCAAGTCCATCTGATGAGGATGACACCACAGGAGGACAAGGACAGCAGCGACTGATTAGTAAGCATGTCCTAGGTGCCAGCACCTCAACTTGTCCTCACAGCAGCCCAGCACACGGACTGCAGGCCATCACGCATAGGACCCGGGACCAGCACACGGACTGCAGGCCATCAC